>PXOD01000050.1:0-13601 GCA_003012165.1 Paramyrothecium roridum | reverse complement strand
AGATCCCTATTACCCTAAAAAAGGGATTAAGGCCATTAATACTTATATAATAGAGATGGGTCCTATGAAATTTTGCAGAGATGGGGCCCCGTCTCTGTATTGGGCCCTAGTGCGGCAAATGCGCCCATTCCCGACGATGCCATATGCTAATGCCGGCGTCCGCCCTTGCAGCGACATCTCGAACATGGCCTATCAGTACCAAACCCAGCGGTACATCGAGCCGTCACTGATCCTTGTTAGCATTCTCCAAACCCTCTATGTGGTGGACTTTTTCATCAACGAGTCGTGGTATTTGCGCACAATCGACATTGCCCATGACCATTACGGCTTCTACCTCGCATGGGGCTGCTTTTGCTTTCTCCCAACCACCTACACGATCCAGGGTCAATTTCTTGGCTTGTATCCTTCTTCAGCCTCCAAAGTTTACTTGGCGGCGGTATTCGCCATCGGCCTGGCAGGGTACGCCATGTTCCGATCCGTGAATGATCAGAAGGATAAGGTTCGCCGTTCAGACGGGCAATGTTTGATCTGGGGCAAGCCTGCAGAGTACATCGAGGCTACCTACAGGACATCTGACGGCAATGAGCACAAGAGCCTGCTGCTCTGTAGCGGTTGGTGGGGGTGGTCACGGCATGCAAACTATGTGGGCGACCTGTTGATCAGTTACAGCTCCTGTGCTTTGGTGGGCAGTACGAAAGGGGTAGTATGGGTCTACGCGATCTGGATGACGATGATCTTGGTGCATCGTTGCATGCGTGACGAGAAGCGCTGTTCCGTCAAGTATGGCGCCGCTTGGACAGAGTACTGCCGGCGAGTGCCATGGCGGTTTATCCCTGGTCTCTGGTGAGCCTGATTGGTAACTCGCATGCTGTGGTAGGAACCGGTCAAGACGAACATAGCATAAACTGGAGCCAGCGGTGAGGGCGCGGATGCCAGGTTAATTTCCTTCTGTAGAATTCGACAATCACTTTTTATCACAACTACGTAATCGAGCATATGGTGTGCTATGCGTGTCTGAGACCCATGCGTGCTATTGCAGATTCGAGTGGCCTAGTGAACATTGGGTTTCAGCTACATTTTCTATCATCTGCGGGCCGCAGAACCCCGGCCTGCACCCCTGACAACAATCCAGAAACAGAATATTGGACGACTCGAGACTAAATGAAGCATTCAGGGAACTGGCACCTAGACCTTGGCATTGGCCCGCGGTTCATTTCTGAGGCTAACTACTGTCTAGGATTCTCTTTTTGTGATCAGTAATCGCCTGGTCTCACGTGTTCCGTGTGCTGTAGTCTCCGATGGTGACGAGTTCGTATATCGGTTTGCGCCACAAATTGTTCCGTAGGTCCATCTATGCAATCTTCTCGCCGGGGAAGTGATCGCAGATCCACCTCCCGGCGCTAATTATCGACACCGCGGTCCGATGAGGCTACAGCCATGACCTTGTTTACTCTTTAACACGTCTATATGCCTGGTCATTCCATACGTCAAGTGTCTGTTCCTCGATATTATCATCTTCCCTCGGCGCAAACTATGCATGGGGCACGCAACTCTCACTTCCTCCCTCTGTACTTACATCCGCATTTGTTTCCACCTGTTTTCCTCGCCTACCATGGACCAGCACAGTCACGCTGTGAACAGCATATCGGTTGCTGTTCGTCAATTTTTCAAGCTTGGTGCCACTTACAGAGTATTTCATGGCTCTTCGAACAGCACGCGCCCTCGCCATGGTCCAAAACAGAACATCGTCGACATCAGCATGCTGTCGAATGTCTTATCTGTAGACACGGAACGCCGAGTTGCTCTTGTGGAACCGAATGTGCCAATGGATCGCCTCGTTGAAGCCACTCTGGCCTACGGCCTTGTGCCCCCAGTCGTAATGGAGTTTCCAGGTATTACTGCGGGCGGTGGCTTTTCGGGAACTTCAGGAGAGAGCAGTTCATTCAAGCACGGATTCTTCAATGACACAATCAATTTTGTGGAGATCGTTCTTGGGAACGGCGACGTCGTCAAAGCCTCGGGCGAGGAACGCGCAGACCTCTTCCAAGGCGCTGCTGGTGCTGTAGGAACTCTTGGGATTGTGACAATGATGGAGCTGCGTCTTGTTGAAGCAAGAAAGTTCGTGAAGACGACTTACCACAAAGTCCAGCGTATAAGCGATGCTGTTGAGGGGATCAAGAGAAATACCCTCGACCTCAACAACGATTATATTGACGGTATCGTCTTTTCGCCCGACCACAGCGTCATTGTAACTGGACAGTTGACCGATACCAAACCTCCCGAACACACAATCCGAACGTTCAGTAACGCCAGCGATCCGTGGTTTTACTTGCACGTCCAGGACCTGACTAGGTCTATGTCGCCATCGACTGAATTTGTGGAATACATTCCATTGAGCGAATATCTGTTTCGTTATGACAGAGCCGGATTCTGGGTCGGTCGACAAGGCTACACATATTTCAAGCTTATACCGTTTACCAAATTTTTCCGCTGGCTTCTAGATGATTATTCTCACACACGGACCCTCTATCATGCACTCCATGCCAGTGGTATCTCCTCGCAGTTCGTGGTACAAGATCTTGCTCTACCATACGACACAGCCGAGACCTTCATAAACTGGGTCGATCGAGAATTAGGAATTTGGCCTCTCTGGTTATGTCCACTACGACAATGCTCAATGCCAACTTTTCACCCAGTTAGCAAGTCACCGAAAGAGTGGAGTCCTGGAGAACAAGAGAAGAAAACCTCATCCATTACATCGCAACCAATGCTTAATGTTGGTGTTTGGGGCTGGGGCCCTCCAAGCTCCGCGGAATTCATTGCGAAGAATCGTAAACTGGAGCAAAAGTTGAAGGAGTTTGGCGGTCGAAAGTGGCTCTACGCGCATACATATTACACAGAAGAGGAGTTCTGGACTGAATATGATCATTCATGGTACCAAGCCCTCAGAAAGAAGTATCGGGCATTGGGCTTGCCAACAGTGTATGACAAAGTGAAAGTTGAGCCACAAGCGAAGTGGAAGTCCAATGAAAATAGGATGTCATCCTGGCTCAGCATGTGGCCAATTGGTGGGCTTTATGGAATGGTTTTGGCAACAATTTCGGGAGACATTAACCTGCATCGTCAAGCAAAGTGGCGATTCAAATCGGAATAGATATCTACATGGTAAGTGTAAGGAGCAAGACAAGATTACCTCATACAATATCCCGGCTGCTCTGACGACGAATGTGTCACATATTGAATCATGGGAGATATTAAGCGTTAGAAAGGTAGCTTGAAGCCAGGACTTGCACACCCTAATTCAATTTTGCTGCTATTTTCATGAAGCTAACAAGTTCACGGACCTTCACAATGAGGCATGATCTAGATAGAAAATATGTGCTTGAAGTTTTAGAGAAGAAACTATAACTTATTTAGCGGGAGCTGCAGCAGGCACTTCAACCGGAGGAGCAGACATCTCAGCCGGGGGCGCAGGCGTCTCAGCTGGCGGTGCTGCTGGCGCTTCTGCCGGTGGAGCTGCGGATGTTGTCGCTGGTGGAGCTGGAGGGGCCTCAGCCGGGGCCTCAGCCGGAGGCGCGGCAGGAGGAGCTGCGGGAGGACCCTGCTCTGGAGGTGGAGGGTTGAAAGCAGCAGACTGGAGAAAGATTTGTCCGGCAGTTCCTCCAGATACCGCGCCACCGTCAATGTTTTCGGCCGCTGCTGCCGAAAGCTTTGAGTAGTTCAAGATTTGCAAATCATTTGTGCTGTAGAAATGGTCAGAAACTGCGATCCTGGAACACGGAGCTTGAGATCGACACGTACGGGTTGATGACCATAACTTGTCCCTCCTGACAGTGAGGCCCGGTAGCGCAGTACAAGAACATGGGTTCCGCGCTCGTCACAATCATGGTGAATGTGCCTACGGTAGTCTGGCCAGCCTGGAAAGGAATGTGTCCGCTATGGACTGCTTGTGGGTTGACGAGTTGCAACGGCTTGCATGCTTCAGTTTCGGAACTCTGGGTGACGGTATGATTTCCAGAGCTGAACTGGAATTGAACGACATCACCGACTGCTGCTTTGACGGAGTTCGGGACAAAGGTGTCTTGAGCGCCGCCAACGACCACCGGGATGAGTCTGTTTTGTCTACCCACTAGGGGTTCATTTCTCCTGACTGATGGTTGTTAGCTTTGGTGACTTGGGCTTGAAGACTAGGACGAATCTTCCTTACTCCTAAATGGTCTCTTTGCAGAGGTAACAACTTCGGCGTGAACGGCTGGCTGAGGTAGAGCGGCTCCTATAGCAGGGAAAAGCCATAATAGCGAGGCCTTCATGATTGGTTATGTTGAAGGACGATGCAAACCACGATTAAAGGAATGTAGTATTACTGTAAGGAACGAACTGAGGCCTGCTCAGAGAAGAAATGAACGTGATTACGGTGGCAGAGTCAAGTCTTGAGCGTTGCGTACAGCAGGAATACTTTATAGATCTCTCATCACAAATTACGTTGTCGTACCAAGACTAAAGTGGAGAAGGCACTGGTTTCAGTGAGCATCCGAGATTTTGCCTGCTCTCCCAAGAAGAAGGGGCTGAGCATGCTTCGATGATAGCTGCTTTGTAAAACACAAAGTGTCGCTGCGTTTAAATGGATCCGTATTGGCAGACGCTGCGACCAATCATTTTTCGCCATAGGGCAAGTCCTATCCCACATGGACAAAAAAGATGGAGAACTTCCGAGGAAATGAAGAGCTCTTGGGCTCAGACCCGCCAACATGAGACAGCCTGACACCTAGGCCAGACGAAGAAAAGCGAGGAGAGCCTCTTTTCCTGCCGTCCGCTCATGCCGCATCAGCAAAACATGCAACCATGCTTGTCCATGCGGATACTTGGCGTCTCGAGCGTGCGCACTCTGTTTGGATCTCCAGCCCAGACCCACTCGCCTCATGGCTGACTGGGTTTATGCTTCGGAGGATTTCCACCGTCTAATAGTCTGATCGGCAAAGTCCGTTCTGTTCGTCTGTTGCAATCCGAAACCTAAGCGGCCAGTCTTGCGGCCGTTGCTGGTGACCGCGTCATTGCTGCCGTGGGTCAGCGCCAGGCACGTTCTCACGCTTGACGGTGACTGGCACTAGGGTCAGATCGAAGTGCGCCGACTTCGGGATGTGGGAGACATTCGCATTCAGGACCCCCCATAACTGGAAAAAGTGTCTTCGATCCTATCAAGCTCTTTTGACAAGCCCTTATGGCATCCATCTCGTCCGTTTAGTAAATGGCAAAATTCTGCTAGAGAGTTTGGAGCATCTTGTGTGGGTTTGCGCAATACAATCCCTTGCTGATGAGCTAAAATAGCTACCTTCAAAAACAAATTTGCACCGCTCGCCCTCGGCGCGGGATTGACACGACTATGATGGCAGAACACGTTGTTGACGAATTGAATAATGGTGAATCTTATCCCACTACCAAACTTCGGTTTTTGCCTGGCGCACCGCAGTTGTCCCCACCCTCCCTGATTAAATACAATCTGGGAACTTGGGCCATTTCCAAACAAGGTATCGTAGCCTGTCTTTGTCGATAATCTTGTTGATTCTTTATGAACCTTGCAATCTGATTCACACTGTATGACAATTGAGGTTGCATGGACAACGAGTTTGATGCTTGCTTAAACCGTTATGAAAAGTGAAGTTTTTCACGGCTTGACAGCTGAAAAACATGAAGGAATGTGCATGCATTCCCCACAAAGTGGCAACTCCAATACCCTGGATAGCCAAGCACTGCTGCCTGCTTAATTCTCACACCGCTTACGCGAACGATGGTAAGTAATTCTCACGCGAAGGCCCAGATGCAAGGTCATTGGCGCCATAAGTATTGTGAGGCATTGATCAATGATCAGCCTCATACTTAACTACCAGCTACTGCCTTGTACTTGAACGATCAATTTCTTGCAACAGCTTGTTTACAACTACAACAAATCGATTTCCTAGAAAGTCATTCCGTGCTAATTGGCAGTTGCGGCCACAAAAAATCTTTCAAGATGGCGTCATCCTTTCTGGCACTCTCGCAGACGTTGGAAAACATCACGCGTACGAAGATTAGGGAACTGGAGAAACAGCGCACCATCTACGAAGGCCGAAAACACGAGGTCTTGCAGGCTGCAGACAGATCAGTCGACCGACGTGCGCGCATTGCTCTTCTTCTCAAAGGGGTTGAAGATCTCCATAACACTGCGTTCCATTCAGACCCTGTCAGCAACATACGCCATTGGATCAACCAGGCCAAGTATGATGTCTCTGTGCCAGATGAGCTGCTTGAAACACATGAAAAGTTTCTTCGTTCTCAACTAGAGATACCGAGTCGAAAGTTGAGCCTTGGTCATCTCTACTCTCGACTCATGACGGAATGGATGGCGGCTTCAGTCGGCGATGCAACGACTTCCGAAGTAGATTCTTTCGAGGTCGTTGACCACCAACACCAACGTCTCAAGGAACTTTGCGACAAGTTTGAGCGGGTTGTTTTCGAACCCTTGGAGACTGATGAGGTTGAGATCGATTTGCATCTCAATGAGTTGTTCCAAGGTGATGGAACGGAAGAAAGCGTACAATCGCTCAGTACCCTCCGGAAATCGATTGGTGATTTCTGTCAAAATATCCTGGACTCCAAGGCACCATTTGACTCCGGAACACTCAATTGGTGTATCAATGGCTTATTAGCTGAAGACTTGCTGAGTGACGAGAAGCAGGGTATTCTCAGGGACTTTCTTGAGAACCCTGTTGTGCTGGCTGAAATGGCCGACATTCTTAACATGCGGTTTTCCAACATTGAAAGCTGGGACTGGGAAGCTGGCGAGAACGGAAGTAAGTGCTACTCTCCTACTTTTGAATGAAAGACACACCCCAACGTGACAGATAGCAATGTCTCAAACCGAGTGACGTACCCAGTTCTTGCATTATCATAGCATCTAATATCTGTTCAATCATAGTCCCCGTTCTACCGAGGCAGCAACTCAACGGGAAATACAGAATATGGATGGATGAAGACGTCTTGCAGGCAATTCTCATTCATTATATCGGCATCAAGTGTTGTGTTGATCTAAGAGCAGCATTGACCACATTCATCTCGAACAAATCCATATGGAAATGGCACGCGGGTCCTCGACTCGATCGTGGTGATAAAGTGCGCCGTCAATATTATTTACGAAGCGCATCAGTGTCCACCTCTAACGTCGACGCTGAAAGGAAAACACGTTTCAAAGACGAGTTTTTCCTGTCACAACTACCGGCAACGGTGGACACTATCTCAGGATATTCTGACAGCCCCGACGAGAAAAAGAAATCACAGGGCACTAATATCAAACAGCGACTACTTCAAACGCTTGCTAGCGAGGCCATTTTGCACAAGACTCTGAATGGCGAAGTTGCACTGCTACAGACAGACTTAGAGTGGTTCGCCACAGGGTTGTCTCACACAACCATCTTTGCTATCATGCGTTTTTTCGGCTTTTCAGAGACTATGATCGAATTTTTCAAAAAGATGGTCCAGGCCCCTCTCGATCTGCGGCCCGCTTCCGGTGAAGCTACCAGTGTTGGTCCGAGAATACGCCGTCGCGGAGTGCCCATAGCACATGCACCGGAGAAGTTACTTGGCGAATTAGTCCTGTTCGTGTTGGATGTAGTGGTAAATCAACAGGACGGCATGCTACTTTACCGCCTACATGATGACCTGTGGCTGTGCGGCGATCCCAAGCACTGCGAGAGAGCCTGGAAAGCAATGCAAAGTTATGCCAAGCTTCTTGGCCTTGAGTTCAATAGGATGAAGACTGGATCCGCGTACATTACAGAACGGCATCGAGATCCTGATATAGCGGAAGCCTTGCCTCATGGTGATGTCAAAGTTGGACATCTTGTTCTCAATGCCGACACGGGCGTATGGCAAATCGACCAGGACCAGGTGCAAACCCACGTCAAGCAGCTAAAGAAGCAGTTGCAAGGCTGCAAGAGCATCTTGGAGTGGGTTCAGACTTGGAACAGCTGCATTGGGCGTTTCTTTGGCCATACCTTTGGTGAGCCCGCTTTCTGCTTTGGCGTCGACCATGTTGATGCCATTCTGAAGACGTACCGGTGGATGCAAGAGTTCTTGTTTGCAGACGACGCAATTTCCACCGGCAGCAATCTAGGTGTTGTCAACCACATTAAGCGCATGATAAAACAGCGGTTTGGGGTAACAGATATTCCTGACGCCTTTATTTATCTCCCAGAAGACCTCGGTGGGCTAGGTCTGCGCAATCCGTTCATCTCTATCTTGGTCCTTCGCGAGGATCTTGAAAGATGCTCTCCCTCAAATATCATTCAGCAATTCCTAGATGATGAAGCCGCGGCATATAAGCTGTTCAAAAAGTCCTTTGACGGCTTCGCTAGCGTCGATGCTCGCATTGCTCGAGCTATGTCGATGACATTGAGCGAGAGAATGCTCCGAGAAGTTCTATCCCCTAATGAGCTTGATGAGTTCTTCAGTGTAGAAGAATACAGAAAAGGTCGAGAGACAAACAGTGCAGCCTTTTTACAAGCTTATCAGACACTTCACAAGGTTCCCAAGGCCAACACTCCGGTTCTGGACCCTGATATCCAGAATGTTGTCAGGTATGAACTGAATCTTAAATCAAAGGACAAAACTGGAAAGGCTCAGGAAACACGATGGGCTTTGCAAATGTACGGGGATAGTTTGCGCAAAGATTATGGGGGCCTGAGGCTTGTAGACAAGGAATACCTTCCGCTAGGTGTTCTGAACCTGATGCGAAGCAAGGCCGTGAGGTGGAATATGGTCCTTTAAGAGGTTGCTTCTGCAGGATTACTTGACTATTCCTGAATTCTTGTTGGTCTCGTAGATTTGCTCAATCATTTGAATTAGATGAAAGTCTATTACAGTATTGGTTTCATCTATACTTCTGCCTGGCCCGCACTAGTGATCAGTACACTTTAATTGCTTTGAAGAAAATGAAGAACCAATCTCTTGTATCCTGTAATACTTTCAATCAATTCTGGGACACGGATATACTCATCCGGCCCATGAGCGACTAGGATGGAACCAGGTCCATACAAGACTCGGTTCTTGCAGTATTGGTTCTTGAGACGAGGGATGTCGGTTCCGAAAGCCACCGGAGCAGCATCAAATCCGTCAATTTCCCAGTCCAAGAGAGCTTCCGTATACTCAAAGACAAATTTGAGCTTCACGTCGGGGTGCCTCGACACTATTTCAGTGATTTTGGCCTTCACACCAGTCAAGTCGGAAACCATGCGGACTTCGCAGAGGGCTTTTGCGGACGGGGCGACGATGTTATGCTTTTCTCCTCCTTCAAGAGTCCCTATGTTGAAAGTCGAAGGGCCAAGTAATTCAGACTTGGGCCATTCTGCTGTAGAAAAGTCGTTCAAGACAGCTAGAAGCGCTGATGTTCCGCTTTTGCCTAAATGAGGGTATCCAGAGTGGCTGTTGGACTGGAAATTAGCTCAAATGACAGCTCACAATAGTGTTTCAGAGGAAAAGAGAGGTGCTTACCAGGCAATTCCTTGAGCAATGATTTCAAACGCTACTTGACCTTTGTGACCTTTGGCAAGCTTACTCTCAGTCGGTTCTGCAAAGATACCAGATTCCCATGTGACTCCCATGTCATTCGCCGCAATCATTCCATGTCCTCCGTTCTCCTCGCCAACCACGAATAAAAGCCCAATGTCACCTTCTGGTCTGAGCTTTCCTTCTCGTCGAAGCTCTTCAGAAGCCACAATCTGAGCGGCTAGTGGGCCAAGGTCATCAGAGGAGCCCCGCCCGCGAATGATCTCGCCATCAATGCTCAGCGGAATATGAGGTGGGACCGTATCCATGTGCGCTGTCAGGAGTACACGCGTCTCGCGTGAGGAGCCAAGGTAGGCATAAACATTGTGTCGAGAGGAGCCCGGCTCGATAGGGATGCGCTCCACAGTGTAGCCTAACGTTTTCAGATGCTGCTCCAGAAAGATGCCAATATCATGCTCCAGCTCGCTGGTACTGACCATGGACATGAGCGACTTCAAAAGATGTACAACAGGGTGATCCATGGTTGCGACCGTTGGAGTTCAAAGTTTTTGATATGAAGGGAGAGAAATGACACACGTTGCCGATTTAGGCGGGGTCCCAAAGTTGCCCGTGTTGGCGCAAATAGAGACTCCACAAAGATGAGTCAACAGTTCCCGTTTCCCCTTTTTGACAATTTGGCTGGCCAGCATTCCTACTTTGTAGACAAGAGACCTATTGAATGAGGCTTTGTTCCGTATCTCTGCGGTCCTTCATTGTAGCGTTGTCTATAATTTCATTCACAAATTTATTGTTCCAGTCGTAGAAAATTGAACAATGAGGAACAATTTTGGATCGTAGAGTTCGACTTGATTGTCTCGCGCACAAGTGCACAATGAACAAAGATGCGGTTTGCGGTGTTTGAATCTGACTAAGGTTGTTTTCGTTGTCTTCATGCAAGAACAATACTATTGTTCATTCCATTCACCAGTAGCCCTGAATTACGAATCAAACCAAACACACTTCCATATGCCGACCAACTTCTATAAGAAGCTTCGTACTGCCCGCTGTTATCCCAACACTCTCTCAACAAGAAACCCAAGCCTTGTTTCATTTTAAAATCAGCATTTACACGAGTCTTCGCAGGCCGAGACTTTCAGAACTTTTACACGCACCACACAGCAAAGACAAAAACAGTACACTCGTATCCATCATGATTTACAACAATCACGGGGCTACAATCCTGGCCCTAGCTGCCGGCATTGGCTCTGCACATGTTATTATGATCGAGCCTCACCCTTACAACCTTGACACCGCCCCCCTGCTGCAGACATGGCCTCTCAGCGCAGATCTCCCTTTCCCTTGTCAGGGCCGTTTCCAGCATGCCGAAGAAGTCACCACAGTTACAGCTGGTACCACCCAAACGGTGAAGTTTTGGGGCAGTGCCGTCCACGGCGGTGGTTCTTGTCAATTCAGCGTCGCTTATGGCACGGAGCCTCCAGTAGACCCGGCAGCTTGGCACACTATTTACAGCCTCATCGGTGGTTGCCCGGCTGAAGCCGAAGGCAACATACCCACGGACAGCAAGGACCCTCATGGTCGTGAGCACGGCCCTCAATGCGGTAATGACTCAGGCAAGGAGTGTACGCGCCAATTCAACATCCCAATTCCAAAGAATATGAAGAACGGCCCGGCAATTTTTGCATGGACCTGGTTCAACAAAATTGGTAACCGCGAGATGTACATGAACTGTGCTCCTATCGAGGTGGTCGGTGGTGTTGAGGACAGCAGCTTCGTGCAGAGCCTCCCTCCCATCTTTCGGGCGAACATTCCAGGTGAGTGCACGACGGGTACCAGCGGCAGCGTGATTGGCTTCCCTGATGCAGGTGAATTCGGCAAGGTCTACCAGCCCATCGACCCCGGAAGCAATGGCTCTTGCGAGCCTGCGGGCGATGCCAGCTTTGATGACTCTGTTGCGAAGCCCGCGTTGCCGTCAGGAGCACCAACAGGGTCACCATCTGCAACATCGCCGTCAACGCCTAGCGAGAAGCCTTCTTCTACGTCTGCGCTCCTGAGTTCTCCGACCATACCCATTCCTCCTAGCCCTACCACTTACCAAAACTCCTCCACAATTCAGCTCCCCGCGCCAACCCCCACTACTGATAGCCAGTCCGCTCCCAGCAGTCGTCCTGCTTGGGCTGAAGGTATGGAGCCCTGCGATGTGTCAGGATCCCTTGTTTGCTTGAAACCTGGCTTTTTTGGCATCTGCAACAACGGCTGGGTGCTGCCTCAGGCTCTAGCTGTTGGTACCTCTTGCACAGATGGCAGAATCACTGCAAGCTAATCACCTTCAAAAGCTATTGTTCTTGTGCAGCATGGCCAGCCCCTCTTGTCATTCATATCATGATTTGCAACCACCGGATGATTCGCCTTTTTGTTTTTTATGTTTTAAATCATCTTACTCTTGTAGTAATTGACCGATATCAATCTATTCCTAGCTGAAAAAACTTCTCTCCAATTGACCCTGTGAAGCATGAAGTAAGTACCCAATCTTTCAGATGACACTTATCAATGCTCTAAAATGCAAGAACTATTCGCCATCCGATTTCGATCACGACTCCTGTCACTGCCGCATCTTTTACGCTTTAAGGGAGTCAAGACCCAGATGAGAGATGAGAATTGAAGTCCTAAGGTTATTAGGAGGCCTCAGTTAAGGATATTGTACCAATTCGTCTACTTTAAAAAAATCTTGTGCAATAGGAGCATGGGCAGGGGTTTAATAGGCAAGTGAAGCGAACCCGACGATGTCGTGCATAGCTGCTGCAAGTTCAACTCAATGGAGAAGAAATGGCCGTCTCACTGCCCATTGTTGCAACAGTCTACTGTACCAGGAGGAAACGATCGTTGAGAATCCACGTGGGGGTTGTAGATGGGTTTGCCTCCGTTCTCTAAGAGAAACTCGTCTATAAAATGGCCCAGTTCTCCCGTTATCCAATGTCTCAAACAACACAGACTTCCGAATCCAAAGCTCTACGACTTTACCAGCTTTAGAACCTTTTTTTCACACATACCGCGACTTATTCTCGACCCACTAACCTTCTACTACTTTCGTATGTTTTACTCCTCTTTCCTTCTTGATAGCTATCACTGAAAACTACTCAGAACAATATGGCGAGCCCAGCAGTTCCGCATCCCAGCTACTACCTCATTCCCATCATTGGGGTCCTTCGTAAGATTGATGTGAAGTTCGTTTCTGACTGGGTCTAGGGAAATCCCAACAACTATCTTGATAGGGTCAGGTTCCCTCGCCCCCTCACTGACAAGGACTATACCTATCGTGTCACAGTGGGCGGTAAGGATCTTGGTACTCGCGCCTGGAAGACGTAATTGGATAGCTCACTGGATATCAACTTTTTGGTTATAATGCGGGACGCGGCATAAATGATTCTAGTAGCATTCTTGTTGATTTGATTGAGCAGCAGAGTAGACACCAATACGTCGTCGCTCGATGGAAGTAGGAACCTGACGAATGTTCCAAGGGGTGGAATATCAAAAGAGAGAGCCTTGGGGGCCTATCACATAGCTTTTTAACTTGATGTTGCCTTATTATGCGGCTTGCGCAAGACGAATACAAAACGCCACCAGCTATTATGCACCATAAGAACAGTCTATCCAAAAGAAATATAACAGCATCTCCCTTCTTCAAAAGGCTTCCATTAAACGTAGAATATCTGCATTTTGTCTGTTAACTTGCCGGGGCTGGCCCTACCGCCCTTATCAGGGCTTAAGGGGAGTAAGCCGCGATAACAACAGTGGCATTGTGGTACTAATTCTGACTCACAACCTTGCCGCTGACTTTTGATGTTTGGCCTTCCATCTAGGTATCGTAGGAATCGGCCTATAGAGTAATCTCAGCAGGACGGGGTTGAGAAATTATTTTACGTACCGACAGGTTGACTAAGACGTCGTGGGATGGCTACGTTCCACCCAACTTTGCGCTGTCAAGGAGATACAGGAACAAAACGATTTAATAACATTGCGGGAACAATGCGAATCGCTTATCATGGCAACAACTTGTGGCCGAGGTT
>PXOD01000049.1:0-18713 GCA_003012165.1 Paramyrothecium roridum | reverse complement strand
GGGATGGCCAACCAAAACTAACGTGCGCGTCCTCACCCTTTCTCCGCCAGGTTCTGCAGATAAGTCTTGCTGTTTGTTTAATGCTGGAAAAGCAGTGTTTGCAAGAGTCGCAAGAGATGCGGATTCTGCTCGGCGATCGGTATTTTCACATGAGACCTTTAACGCATTTCATGTTGCTGAGAAACCCAAGATTCCCCATCTTGGCCCCATTTATGTCGAGCGATCCCAGTCCTGAACGGGACATGTCAGCCGCCTGTTCATCCTTGGCACCCATGCGACTCTCCAGCGGTACCGCGAACCCCCCCTGTGTCCACTACAGACGGGCCTCAAGTGCCTCTGAAGTAGCGGTAGCGTAGCACCTACTCCCAGACGGCTAGCAGCAGGAAGGGGGTTCACGCTCACACACACTCTCCCGCTCTCTCCCACTTGGAGGGAAAGTACCATTGAAACTGCAGCCACTGCAGGACCGCGCGGCACAGCCAAGCTGGGTCCAAGCCTCCCTTTCCGAGCTCCCAAGCCCCCCCTCTGCCATTTCTGGCTGGCCTGTTAGTCTTCTGACCGAGTCCCATCGTCAATAACGTAGCGTCTTGCATAACAAAGACGCCGATTCAGGTTCTGTTTGCCTCTTTGCTTTCTGTTGGCGCATGCCTTTTGCCGCTTGTTCTTTTTTTCCCACCAGTGTTGCTACCCTTGATCTCGAATCCGGAGCCTTCCCGTATTTCAACTCTTTACAGCCGCACATCCGGTCCCCTCCGACTCGTTCCGCTCGAGTAGATTGGTTGTCGGAACACGTACAACGTACATAGCGAGCGATCGAACAAGAAAACCCGAACCGATCGAATACCGTATTTTGTTTCTCAGTCTTGGAACTCAGCACCTGTATGGCTCTGGATCGATAGCGGCTCCAACTTTGTGTTCCTGGCCCTATAGGGCATCTTTCCTCGGCGTGCGACCTTTGTTCCATAGTCCATCATGGTTACGCTTCGCTCTATCGCCGCTGCTGTCGTCGGCGCGGCGCTCTTTTGCCAGTCATCAATAGGTTCGTTGACCTCCTCGAGCCCGGGACCTCTCGCTGACCATCGGGGATCTCCTCGCTCAGCCCATTCGTTAAAGCGAAATGCGCTCGACTATGTAACAGTGATTGACAACGCCGTCATTAAGACGCCCTCCCATCGCGTCCACTCCCATTCCAACTTTGATCTTATATTCACACTTCACGACGGCTCCCAGAACGTTCGCCTTGTCTTGGAGCCCAATCACGACCTTTTCCACAAATCTCTCTCCGTAACGCACCTCGATGCGAACGGCAACATCAAGAGCGTGACGGCTGTGGACCGGACGGAACACAAGGTATTCAAGGGCCAAGCGTTTGTGCAACGACCCGGCCGAAAGGAGTGGGAGAATACCGGTTGGGCTAGGATTACGGTTTTGCGCGATGGAGAGGCCCCTGTCTTTGACGGCTCGTTCAAAATCGATGGTGACGGTCATCATATTCATCTAGGCTCCCGCTACCGAAGCCTGGGACACGCCCAGGACCCTGCCCTTCCCACATCCGCCAAGCCCGAGGAGGAGGTGATGGTGGTTTGGCGTGACTCCGACATTCGCGGTTCTCGTTGGGCGCAAGGCGAACTGAAACGCGATGTTGCAGACAACGGCACGACGTGCGGTGTGGGTAGCCTGGGAAGCTTCGATAGCAATTACGATCTCAAGGCTCGTGACACGAGCCTTCAGGGGGGAATCAGCACACGGAGTCTGTTTGGCCGTCAGTCAGTTGATGATGGTGGCAGGGGTAACGGCGCTGGCGCGAATGTTCTCCAGACCATTGGCTCAGTGGACGGCTGTCCCACCACCAGAAAGATTGCCCTTGTCGGTATCGCAGTGGACTGCACGTATTGGGAACAAAACGAATCCGAAGAGGACCTGCGGAGACATGTCATCAACATGGTGAGTCAGGCATCAGAAGTGTACGAAAGCACTTTCAACATTTCGCTTGGCATTCGCAATATCACCATCAACAGCAATCAATGCCCCGGAGAGCCGTCGGAATCCGCCAAGTGGAACATTGATTGCAACCGGGCGGACATGAACGAGCGGCTTAGTCTTTTCTCGGAATGGCGCGGCCAATTTACCGACCCAAATGCCTACTGGACCCTTCTCACGAAATGTGCCACGCAAACCGCCGTGGGACTGGCGTGGCGTGGTGAATTATGTCGTCAGGGAACTCATCAAAACCCCGAAACAAGCGGGGACACAAGTGGGAGCGGTGGCCGCTGGGTTTCGAGTACCAACGTGGTCGTTAGGACGGACACCGAATGGCAGGTCTTTGCTCACGAGACCGGCCACACTTTCGGTGCTATCCACGACTGCAGCGACTCTCCGTCGGATTGTCCCGTCGACGCCAATGACCCGGATTGCTGCCCGCTGTCTACTGAATCGGGTTCGTGTGACGCCCGTGGTAATTTCATGATGGCTCCTGCTACCAGCGGGGGCATTACTGGATTTTCACGTTGCAGTATCGGAAACATTTGCTCTGGCCTCAAGAACAACATCAGGGCCGATTGTTTAACAGACAACAGGGATGTCGAGACTGTCACTGGCAGCCAGTGTGGTAACGGTATCGTCGAGAGCGGGGAGGACTGTGACTGTGGTGGTGAGCAGGGCTGTCAAAACAACACTTGCTGCAATCCCCAAACCTGCAAATACGCCAGCAATGCGGTCTGCGATCCTACGAACGAAGAATGCTGCACCAACCAGTGTCAATTCGCAAGCTCGACCACGGTTTGTCGTGATAGCGCCAGCGAGTGCGACCCTGAGGAGCGATGCCCTGGAAATTCGGGCCGTTGCCCAGCAGACGAACACAAGAAGGATGGGGATTCCTGTGGAAATGACTTGCAGTGTGCTTCTGGCCAGTGCACCTCTCGAAGCCTGCAATGCCGCAACATGGCCGGTACCCTCAGGAACAACGCAGGTGACTGTCCGCGCGACAGAGACTGCATGATCACTTGTTCCGGTGACGATTTGCCTTCAGGCGTTTGCAGAACGTACAACCAGAACTTTCTCGACGGTACTTCTTGTCGCGGTGGCGGCCATTGCCAGAACGGCCACTGTGAGGGCACCTCTACGTGGGCTACCATTACTGAGTGGATCAATGACAACAAGACCATCTTCATTCCTGTTTGTGCTGTCATTGGCATCTTGATTCTCATTGCCATCTTCAGCTGCCTGCTTAGCTGTTGCCGACGAAGACGCCGGAGCTCGGCACCAAAGCCAGTTGCCATGAGCAGCTGGCCAGCATACCGCGGACAGCAGCCCGCTGAACAAAACCAGAACCATAATTGGGCCAACAACATCCCCCCTCCACCTAATTATACCTATTCTGCGGTGCCGAACGAGCAGGAGCAGTGGAATCGTCACCGAAGCGTGAGATATGCATGATCGTACATAAGTTTTATGTTTCTTTTTCTCTCCTCACCTTGACATTTGCGAGCAAAGACGCGGATGAGCTTTTATATATAGTGGGCACGTTTGGGTAAAGCGCTTCAAGGACTTTGCATGTCCCCCTCGTTTTGGGTCTTCCTTGCATCATGTATCGGCGTTCTCCTGGGAAGAATCATGGCGTTGTCTTTTTACATGCCCCCGAACATCAACATCTTTTATTTTACGCTCTGGAAGAGCACGACTCTGGACATGACCCGTATGTATGAGGGGTGGAGATATTGCACATGTTCTATGAATAGACATGATATTATAGCATGAGTAGTAAAAAAGGTTGTGTTGATACACAATTCCATTTTCTTCATGTACTGTGTGTCTGATATAATTCAACTCATCGCTGCATGCTAGAGCTATGAACGTGAAATGAGCCTGCCCATGAAGTCATTGGTACATCGAGACCAGGGCAGACTATCCCGCCCCCTTTGTTTTTTCCAGTAAGAGCTTTGTGGTGATGCAGCCGGCTTATAGCCACCTCCCTCCAGGCACCTTTTCCCCAGCGCGATGATTCCACTTCCCCTTTTCTACCGGCTGGCCTTGTCGCCCATCCGTGCGCCCGAAGCGTCGCGGCGCGCGGAGGAGCTCTTCCTGGCGTCCTGCTGCTGGTGGTTGGCGGGGCCGGGCGGCGGCGGCGGCGGCGGGTTGAAGCCGCACAGCATGTTCATGAAGCGGAGGCGTTGGCCGGGGAATGCTCTGCCCATGGGGGGCCGAACCCGAGTGTCCAGCGTTAGTGAATGCGCATATACTTTGAGGTGGACTGGAATTGCCTGGGAAATTGGGGGAGGCAAAAGCGATGGGGGATTTGCAAAAGCTGTACTTACGTCTCCCGTGCTTTGGGCGTACATCATGAGGTGCTCCGGGCTGTCGAGGACGGACATGGCGTAGCCTCGCCTCTCCCTGTCCTCGAACGTGTCAACTTGGGGCCTGGAAGAGTAATGGTGTTAGCATGATACCGATCCTTGCACACAGGTCATCGGACCGAACAGGGCAGTGCAGCAAGCAAAGTCTGAAGCTCTATCCTCTTTCTCTCGTGGTCTATTAACATACCCGTGTCCGAGCCTCAAGCGCCGGCGCCTGCTCTTGCCACCGGCCTGCTCGTCGTCGTCGTCATCGTCGACCTCCACCTCGTCGTCATCCTCGTCATTATCCGGCTTGCCGTAGGGGTCCTTGCCCCGTGCCTGGCGGTCCCGCATCTCGTCCGTGAAGGCCGCCGCCGGCGCTTTCCGCCGTGGTGGCGCGAGCCCGGCGCTGCTGGACATGGCACGCAAACGCACCGCGCGATGCTCCTTCTTTGCAACCCAGGCTTGGCTGTAGGAGATTTTCTGGGTATGCTTTGAGTGACTGTGTGGAGACAGGAGTCCTCGGCTCGTCAACAATCTCCAACTGGTCTTGCAGGGAGGTCCGCTCTACCACTTGGTTCGAGGTGTAATTAGGCGATACGCTGCCAAGCAACAGGTGGATGCGAGCTGCTTATGAAACGATCTCAAGCCAAGCACCTGGCGACCCAAGATCTAACTCGAAGGTTTGGAAGAAGACCGAAAATATATCCCCCTCAAACGTCGGATATCTGATCCTTGATGAAGGAGACTGACTGCTTCACTTCGTAGCGCATGAAGTTGGAGCTTCTAACAGTGCACGTCGATTGGCAACTGGCACCGCCACTGGCAACGCCACACCACCGTAAAGCAAGCCCAACGGACCTGCCCAGGTGTTTCATCGAGTCTATATCGCTTGTGCGCGAACAATTCTTTTGCTCGATAATAAATTCATGCAAGAAGAGAATATGAACCTTTTCCATCTTTACTATAATAAAGACGATTCTAAATAACTCTTGTAAAAAGCTTTAGAAAGCCTCTTAATAAGATAATATTTATTTATAATTTCTTGATACTTTTTTGCTCCTCCAACTGCTTGCTCTTAAAGGCTCATGAAGCAGCACTGAGCGAAACTTGCATCGACCCGCTTTAGGCAAAATCATAAGGATCGTCCAACACATTTGGTACGAAGGGCCTGTATGTAATCTTTTGTAAACCTTTCGTTGCTATTGCAGCTGTATCCGTACAAAAACCGACATTCATGTGTCCCGACCAAGATCTTTTCAGCGCTTAACGCAGCCCTCCAGCCAACTCCTTTGAAAAAACCGATCGACCATCCATCCAATCAATCAACCAACCAGTGATTGTATGCCCCGTGAGAATGGTATAGAACTCGTCAACTATAGGAAAACTCCGATCGTCCTCTATCCATGCCATTCGTAACACAAGAACGGAATACCAGGCAATAAAACTAAAATTTCGATATATGCTGTAGCAGGGCAGACTCCTCTCTACCCAAAGTCGAATGGTATGTATGGACCCGGTGGCGGTGGTATACAAGAGGCCGTTTGAGTGATCATGGCACAATGGTTTGTGCCATGGGTATGTTATTTTTAAGAAAACGTGGAAGTTGTTAATACACGCAGCCGATGGCCAGGCAGCTGTATTGGACAGCACAAGATGCGCCAAGTGTTCGATGTTTTGGTAATGTTTCCACGCAGGCCCGAATGCCATTATGTGCTAAACTTGATGATAGCAAGCTGTTACCTCATGCATTAGTCAACGCCTGTTGCATCCAGTCGATTGTACTCACCCGGCTGTTTGAGCCGTACGCCAGCCTCTGACCATCGGCATCCCAGCTTAAGCAATGCTCGTCTTCCTCATCCGCCTCCGAAATCGTCTTGGGGCTCAGCCACCCTGGGTGCGACGGTCGGCTCCAGCTCGCCCGTGGAACGGTACTGCTGCCCACCTTCCAAATCAAAACCTGGCTCGAAGTTGCGCCAGCTATGAAAGCTCCGTCGGGCGTGAAGGCCAATCTCACAATGGGAGAATCCATTGTCAGAAAGCATCTTGCCTTGCTTTCGGGTAAACGGGCATTCCAAATGAGAATGGCGCAGTCGTCTCCTCCAGTGGCTATTAGCCGCTCGTCATCGGCGCCTGCTTGTGTCGAGGGCAAGGGTTGCCAAGCCATGGTAGTGATGGCGCCTTGATGCGCTGATATGGATCTCCTTTGGGCAGACTCGTCCCAGAGCTTTGGGCTTGTCAGACATCACGATGGTAAAAAAAGGATTGCAGTTCTGTAAACTTACATCTAGAGTACCCTTGTCGCTGGAGGTGGCCGCCAATTTGGAGCGCCAATCGAATAACACTTGGGTGAAGCTGTCGTCTTCCTTCGTGGCGAACTTCTTGACTTCCGATATTGATGAGTCGGTGCATTGGAGAGAGACTAGGAGGTCACCGCCGCAAAGAAGAAATTCTGAGTCGCTTGTCCAGGCGGCGTCCAACGGTGAAGCGCCAATGTCGTGGCCGGCTAAGAAATGTGATATTGAGGGGGCACTGCCCAATGGATAGACAGTGACTAGAGCGCCGCCTTTGCTGGGTGAGATAGCTAGCACGGCTGTGTTGCTGGGATTCCAAGAAAGTTTTACGACGGGAGGTTCTGTCACCTCCACAGCCTGGAGCTGTTCTCCAGTGGCAGACCATACACTTACTGAAGCGTTCGAACCACAGTCTGTGGCCACGGCGATTGCCGTTCCATCGGACGTCCACGACAATGCCGTCACAGTAGTCGATCGGGGTGTCGCCGGCCCAACAAGCGAGTGAGCTTCGGGAGACACGTGATCTTGGCCGGGTTCAGGCATGGTAGCATGCGAGACAGTCCAAATTCGGGCTAGCGCATCGGTTCCAGCAGCGGCTAGAATTGATGGGTCTCTGGGGTTCCACTCGCACTGCAGCAGAATGGGAGCACTCTCAGCGCCTGCTGGGGAAGCAGCCGAAGTCGAGTCGGAAGCCTGGCCGTCGTCCACGAGGCGGATGAAGGTGGTGTCGTGGGACAGCTCCTCGACTTTGTCGACCTGCGTGCCCTGCTCAGGGCCGTCTGTCCGCACGATTGGCGTGGTAGCTTGCTCGCCTTCCAGAGGCGACGGATAAGCGTGATTGTCAGCGTGGTTGTCCTGGTCAACGTCCATTGGGGTGGTGACGGTTGCTGCACCAGCCCCATTCTCGTAACCGTTGCTGAGTCGCGGTCGCTTGGCAGGCGACCCATTTGGCAGCTGGTGCTGCACCCGTTTCCGTGAAACCTCGACATCATCGTCGCCTTCTGCGTCCTCATCCTCCTCTTCAATTTTGGCCGGAGGCTGCACCTCCAGAGGACCAAAAACGCCTATTTGGAGCGCGTCATCCCCCGCCGCGGCGTCTTGGGGTAGCTGCACAGGCAACGGTTAGTTTTTTGGGAAGTGTCCGCGAATCAAAATTTGTGTGAGGTGGTTCGCCGTGATCCACGTCCGCCAAAGCAGCCTCCTTCGGGTGCCGAGACAAGGGGCAAAAGGGAGGAGAGTCACGTACCTGGCTGCGTGCATGTTCGCGCTCCAGGGCTTGGTACACAAGGCCTCTGTTAATGACGGACACGAGAGCATGTCCTTTGACATGTCGCGCAAATGGCAAGTCCCGGTGCGGTTCTTTGACGTGCCACTCTTTCTGGAATTTGGCGGCGGTTTCTCGGTAATCTGTCATGAGATGGTTAGAGGTGGCCGTGCCCACAATTTGGCGGTTCACTGCTGGGTGCGTTGCCACGTACTTCCTTCAAGCAAATATCTGTGAACGGCAGTGCCACGTTAGAAATGAGAGTCGACATGGAAAGCGTGATGCAAATGAGTGGCATGGTCATGCACGAGGTTTTCCCGCGCGAGGCGAGAAGCGTACGCGCAGCGGCAGGACACAGCGCCGAACCCAGCGAGGGTACGGCGAAGGCTCATGGGCCGCGGGACGGGATGGACGAGAAGGGGAGGAATTGGGCTCACCTCCAGATCAGCAGGTTCAGGCGGTCACTATCGAGGTACTCTTTGTTCACCATAGTGCATGCGAAGCCGCGTGAGGAGCGGCGCTGTTGGTCGACGAGAAATGGCCAAGGCGAGTTGACGATTTGAAGATGGAGAAAGTGAAGATTGCGAGTGAAATCCACCCTGACTCTCGACTCTGTCGGGAGAATGGCAAGGTACGTACCGTGGCGCCGCAGGAAAAGTGCTAGGTCGATGGTACCTGGAGTGACCGGGGAGCATACCAGCGCCGAGAAGGCACGGGTACTTGCTCCTGCAGCCCAGCAGCGGGAGACGGCGCTTTGCCTCACTAGCTGCAAGGTTGGCACCGATGGAAGCCCTCGAAAGGCTGGAGACCCTGGGGTGGTTTATTTAGTAAGGTATACCTCTAGGCTAGGTAGGGCGGCTGCACTCGCGGCCATTGGCTGCCCATCTCGCTTGCGTCGTGGGGGACTGCTCAAGCAGAATGGTTCGGCTTCAATCAAAGCCTCGAATTTCCTCCCCCGACCTTCCATTCGACCACGCCCACTTCCATCCTGTCCTAGCCCTCGACAGCGGAAAAGGGATGTGGTGTTCCTTGTCCCGCCCCAAGAACCCAGACAAGCACCAAGACCAAAACAACCTAAACCCAAACGGTCAACCGGTCCGTCATGGTTAAGGTGATTGGGGTGGGCCACTTAAATCTCTCCATCTGTGTTTGGATTTGCAGGCCATTGATGTGTGCACTTGTCGCCTGCTAAAATCGGATGGATGATGGTCCCCCCCCCCCCCTTTGAGTCCACTATCCAACAGGGTATGACCACTTTTCGTGGGCGCACTACTGTAATAGGCCTTCCTGGTTCATTGATGTACAGTACCTGAAGTACCTGGTCCATCTCGTCCAGGAGTGGGCGCAAACTCAGTCCCGTCTCTACGAAGCATTCTAGTGTGCATCCATGCCAAGGGTCGGCACTTGCTTGGGTCATGGTTCCGATCAGCCCAGCCCAAAGCGCCCCCTTCATCGAGGTTAAAGATTTAGGCTCCGAACATCCGCCACGATGGGAAGCAGCAAAAAAACAGGGCGCGGGTCTGATGAAGCCATCCTCTCATGGGGCTCGAAACAGGTCAAGGGGAGGTAAGATAAATCGAGCCAAACCATGGCAAGGTGCGCAGACCTTAGATTCGTAAGGCAGCCGCCCAATCCAACCAACCAATTGGCGGACTTGCGTGCCACATGGGCCTTTGAAACCCACAGCATCGCAGCGAGACCCCCATGCCTCCAAGTACCGACACGGTACTACTGGGCTGCGGCAGGGAGAGCCAGAGCTCATCCACCGTTCGACGGCGCTGCTGATCTGTTCTGGTCGGTCACATTGGATTCTCGGGCCACATCGCTAGAGAGGAGCGATGCCGTTGTGCTCAACAACTAGCCGCAGGTCTCAAAAGGAGGAAGCGTGGCCCCGTTTCGAGTGCGTCACACAAAAATTGCTGCATCTGACCTGAGTCCACGCATGTTCAACTCATGCAGGAGGACCGCAAATATAGCGACAGCGGGGGAGCTGCAGAAGGGGTGAAAATCGACGAAGCGGATCAACACCAAGCCCGTTTCATCATGGGGCGAGACTGCCTAGGAGCCCCCCCGGGTGGGTTTGCTGGCGATGCCAGGCGGTGCAGGGGTCGGTGCACACTCAGACACACACCACTTCTCCAAAAGTATCACTGCGACCCTGAACCTGACACGATCAAGACGAGGGCTGCATCGGGTCAGTGACCCACGATGGTCGGAAACAGGAGCCAGATCCAGCCTCCACCGAGATGTTGGTGATGGATGCATTGTTTAAACGTCTGAACAGCGTCCATGTTCATTCTAAGGCCCTTGCTCATGAACCATGTTGCCGTGACTTGCTGCTTCGCCCCCAAGCCGGGGGATACCACACCCTGGCCAGCCCAGCGAGTGGGCTTTTTTAAATGAGAGACATGGTTGGTGTGGCCAGGAAGCGACTTATGCATACAACGTAGATGCTAGCGAACTGCAAGTACCTTTCAAAGTTACATTTAGTGACGGCTCCCGCGAAGCTGTGGTGGGCCTAATCAACGGAGGGGTGAATCGAAGGCGAGCCTTCAACGTTAGAATGCCAGGACATATTCATTAAAGGCGAGGCGATGCGATCTTCTTGATGACTTTCAAGTGATGCCAGTTATCTCGAACTCTGCGCTACTGCGAATAAAGAAAGCGTAGCGCTCTACGGTATGTTCAGCTCTCCAAGCTGGCTACGGTAGATTGACATAAGTCCCGCTCAATATTGCACCTCGAACTTGTAAGAGCATTTGAAGGAATAAAAAAATTATTAAAAATTATATAATTAAGAGAATTCTTAAAGTACATTAAAAGAATTATTTAAAGAATTATTTATTATAATATTAAATATTTAAAATATTTATATTATATACCTTGGAACACTTTTATTGATGAACTACTAGACTCTTAGCCGAAAGTTTCATCACTCACCAACGCACTGCAACGCTGCGTGCCCAGGCTGCGCTAGAAGCATTTTCCTCAGACCACCAAGATGATGAGTTTGCGGACTCGGACATTGAGGAAGCTGACTGCGGACCCCAGCATAGGGTTTTGATTATAGACCCACCAATGACTAATTTTGGGAGCTCGATCCCGCGCCTGGAGGCATGTCGCGAGAAGAGTACCATCCAACCAGAGAAGACGAGGACGATTGTCGAAGAGGCCAATCAATCAATCACTCGAGATGAGGTGATGGCAGAATATCAAGACTTATTTGACCAAATCCAATCTATGAATAATGTAGATCAAGACGCTCTGGGTCCAAGGAACCGGGAAGCATTGACACCGTACAACGTCTACGTTATACCCAGCGCATACCGTTCCAGAATCTACTTCTGGGCTCAGTCCCGCGACGAAGACTACGGCGATATTGTCGAGATGGTGGCCAAGGTCAAAACCGAGGCAACTGAGTATCAGTGGATCGACAATAAAACCATAGAACTTCCGCAGACCGGGGCACAGAACCCACTGCGGACAGTGGCTAACGATCTGACCATTGTCGCTCAGTATTTCCGAGAATTTGATGTTGGAAAGGTTCTACGAACCTTAACAAACATGATACGAGAGGCCATTGAGTGGCAAGAATGTTATGATCAGCGTGAGCTGAAATTAACGCAGTTCTACTTTAAGAAAGTAGCTGAACGGGATTCGAAAATACATGATAGCATTGCTTCCCCGATATTTTCAGCTATAAAATATAGAAAAATCCTCTTAAAATACCTAAAATAAACTACTAATTTTGTGATAATTTACTTATTATTTTATTAATAGGCCCAATAAAAAAGAAGGAAGAGAGTGGAATTGGCATATAAAACACTAGTATATCCTTCGTATAATCTCATTTTCTTTTTACCAACCGCTCGAACCTCTACAGAAAGTGCTGGTGTCAAGGGGAAGGGGAACTCGCCACTGCTGCATGTGGTTGTCTTCATGTCATCACATACTTTCTAGTGCATTGTGGTCCTTATAAGCTTGAATTATCGCTTCTATAAAACAAGCAAGAGGATGTCTAAACGGACTTTATCTCCCATGTTGACCGAGTGTTTCCACTGTTCAAGCTCGACGACCGGCTTGAGGCCGATTGTCATAAATCCTGAATGCCACTTCATACTATATCATGAAGGTGAACTTTCAAGACAGTAGGATTGAGGGCAACAAAGAAGATCGCATTTTACCAACCCATCCTTTATCTCTATCATTATTATAAAAATGGCGACAGAGGACACTGTGGTTCTGATGAAACAAACGGTCCTTTAAGAATTGAGAGGCATCGCTCAATGATTGGGCGCACTTGACGGTACCTGATCGCAAAGTATTCTGCAGCTGCATGGTCCGCCCGGCGCACAGGCGTATTACGGCCTTAACCAAGGCTCCAAGCCTCACCTCTTTAGCTCAGGTACTTCTAAGGAAGTACCACCCCAAGCTACTGGAAACAACCAAAAATATCTGTCCAAACTTCTGATGTTTTAAGGGATACGCAGCCTCAAGCTATCCGCATTCCAAACATCCTCCAAGTCCGGCCGTCCATCCAGCTACGTATCCCGATGACGCTGTAGCCTCCATCCCCTGCTCAACCACCGTCTCGCACCCGAAGAACACCACTACCATCAGGCTCCGAGCCGCAGCTGCACCGTCATGACTCCCCGACTCAACCTCCCGCCGGTCACGCGCGGCCTCCTGGCAGCGCTGCTGTTCCAGTCGGTCGTCAACGCCGCGATCCGCTACCGGCAATGGACCAACGAGGACACCATTGTCGTACCCTACCTGACGCTCGTTCCGCAGCTCTCGGTCGTGTATCCCTGGACCTTCTTGACGACAACGCTGGTCGAGAACAACATCTTCACATTGGCAATTGCGGGCGTCACCCTATTCCAGGGAGGCAGATATCTCGAGCGCGCATGGTCTTCAGCTGAGCTGGCCAAGTTTGTGGTTCTTGTCTCGTTGGTCCCAAACCTGCTCACGATATTGGTCATGGTCACTTTCTACGCATTGACCCGAAACGCCAACTGGAGGTATGTCTGCTTCCCAAGCCAGTATCCGCTCCGAAGGCTTTGAGAACCCGCTAACGCGCAATGTGTCCGTATAGCTTCATGGTCATTTCTGGAACAGTGTCTCTACAGGTGTCGTTTCTTGTGGCGTTTAGCCAGCTTGTCCCGGCACATACTGTTACCCTCTTCCGCGGCATCATATCTTTGCGAGTCCCTCGATTCCCACTATTATACGTCGGTATCGTCACGATCTTGTCGCTCACGCCGCTGCTGCCTGGCGCTGCGCCATGGCTAGCCGTGTTCGGTCTTCTTACTAGCTGGACATACCTGCGATTCTACAAGACTGTGTTTCCCGACCTTGACTCCTCGCAACAGGCCTCCCTGCGAGGCGACGCCAGCGAGACATTCGCGTTTGCAGAATTCTTCCCTGCACCCGTGAAGCCGGCTGTAGCTGCCTTTGCCGATCAAATCTTCAACGTGCTGGTAGCCATGCGACTTTGCACTCCATTCTCACCAGCCAATGTATCTGCTGCGCGCGGCGACAACTTGCTCCCGAGAGGTACGCCTGGGAGCGCTCGTGCCGAGGCCGAAAGGAGAAGAGCCATTGCCCTCAGAGCATTAGACCAGCGGCTGCATGCTGCGTCAAGCAACCCAGCAAACCGAGCTCCACCACAACCTCCATCGCAGCCCACTGGCCCGACCGTGCAGTCACAACCTCACCCGAGTACCCAGACAGCCATGACCTCTCAGCCAGGCCAAATGCTTGGCGATACCAAGTTTGAGCCGGAACACGATGGAGACGCAGCCAAGAACTAAAGCCGGCGAGCATGCGCATGGACTAGATCCATCGCTCGGCATTGTATTGTGTTGGTAGATTACAAGGTGTACGGATTTCGGGATTTTCCCCTCTCTGGATTTGGAGTTAGAACTGGGATGCAACGGATCACACCATCTGACCCAGCGAGCGAGCAGATGAGGAATGCCATGTTAATTGATATGTACTTTATCGCGGGCGTTTGGAGCAGATAACAGGTGACTCAGTGACACCGCGACTTCCGGCAGACTTGTCACAGATTGCCGGTTCGACTGAGGGACCCATGCTTGAAGAGTTGCTGGTGCCATAGAACCCTCTCTTGGCATGGTTGTCTTTTCGGAAACTATTCGTTAATGACGAGAATTGTTTTGTGCATAACAGATGATAATATCCGGTCCCGTAAACAGGCTTCGATGGAAAATGCCTGTAGACATCCATTGGTGTCCCGTCGCCTCAGCAATAAAACTAAATCGACCTTTCGGTTCCAAGATCCCACCAAAGCGACGAAGGAAACAATGGTGTTCTAGGGCGTCGGAGCTTGTTTCATATTATATGAGCTTCTCACAAGGAAGATGGGTAAAAACTTGATAGATGAAAAGAATAAAGCATCTCCTCAACATTGACACAACAGTATTTGAAGATTGTAATAGCAGTCGGTATCAACATTTGGTTAATGCTTTGAAACACTTTCTTGATAGGTTTGAAACTGAGATTTGGAAAGGATGACACACGCCTCAGCCCTGGAGACATTGTGTTAAAACAAATCAACCAATCGGCTGTGGCGTGTTGCCTAGAATAGCGATCATCTTTGGCAGAAATGTGGCTGAGAAGGCAGCCGGATGCCGAATCTACGTAGTATGTGGAGTCGGGCACAAGAGGGCTAATGAGGTGCCATTTTCGTCCGAGCTCAGTGTCTCAACGAGCTTCTCTACCCATAGTCCAATACTGTCCTTTTATCGGCGTGGAATGAAACAAGTTTGGCGACTTAAAGGGTCTGTGCTGGATGGCTTCAGTCTTTCGCAGCCGATGCTTATGCGCCTCAGGTGTCGTGCCCTTGAATCCTACCACAGGCCGAAGCTGACATTCAGACGACTCTCACTCCCCGGAGCCCCAATCCACGCATGAGAAACCCTTGACCCATACCTTTACCTACCTTACAGGTAAGGTGCGGCGAGACGCAGGGATGCAGCAGGTACGTACACCGCTGGGACTTTGGCTGAGAACCCGGGGCGTCAAGAAAGTGGCGAGCTCCCGCTTGCGGAGAGCCCCACACGCCTGATGATTGGTTCAAAAGGACGAGAACTATCACCCGGTGGGTGGTGGTTGTTATTGCTCGTGGTGGTGGTCACAGCGTTGATAGAGAAGGTCGTTAGTGGCGGTCTCCAATGGACTCTGGCAGAGACGGAGTTTACTGGCGCTTGAGAATTGACAGCACTCACGACATTCTGCGCATAGTCGGACTGAAGATCACCTGATTTGCGTAGCATGACGGCATAGGCCAAACCAAAGAAAGCGGGATGGTTACGCGACCGACCACCACACCCATGACCCTACAAGGAGTTGGTGGAAGATCTTCCGTTTTGTGGTGCTTTCGACAGGGTTTGGCCATCTCGACTCCCAGTGGTCAAGTCGCTCATCGCGCCAGCGAGCAATGGTGAGATGGACGGTGCGTGATGGATGAAAAAAGCAAGTTGAGACATTGGGCTCATGAGTCGCAATGGCAAGAGGTTGGTTCAGTATCAGCGATGCGCCATACTATCTAGGCTGCAGGATGCATGGTGCTTGGCCCCTAGAAGAGGCACATATCAGCCGGGCCTAACCTTAAGTGCCTGGGCAAGATTCCCTCGTGGTAACGTATTTCTCCCACCCGTAGTGGTGTCGACCAGACAGTTTGATGCAGCGTTCGGTCCGTCCAGTCCCCGTCGAGAAAACGGTAAATGAGGAGGGAATGGCGCGCGCCGCAAAGCCTCGGCCGATGCGCGGCGGCCACCAGCGTGCCCTGCCTAGTCGAGCACAGCGGGACAAGCGCGAAAGGTTCCAGGGCAGGTGGTGTTCAGAATGCTGCAGGATAAGGATATGGTCATTTTCGTCATGAAAACCTTAGGAGGGGAGTGCAGCAACATCCACATTCCCTGACCCTCCTCCTCCTCCTCCTCCTCCCCCCCTCTTCAATCGCTGTACGTGTCTGTCCGCTCTGTGTGCTTGTGCGGTTGTGCATGTGAGGGAATGCGCGTGCGTGTGGTGGACATGGGTGCGCGGGTGTGGACATGCAATGCGTGGCACAACATCCGCCACGGCTTTGTGGAGGCAGTCCCCAAGAGGCACACTCCCTGGATGGGTGGGTGGAACTCTGATGAGATCGTTCCGCCGGGGCTTGGCCCGTTGGGGCACGTCAGTGTTGGACCTTGGCGGAACAAACAAGCACAAGGGGGGGCGTCTCCCACGGCTTGGAGGAGGCGTGTGCGGGCAAACACAGACATGATGCAAGAGACGAAAGGGGGGTGAGGGAGCTGCCCACAAACAGCAACGGCTCATCCACCAAGTGAGACTCTGCATATCATGGGCAGCGAGCATGCATCATTGACCCCCTCCACCTCTTTTCTTTCCTTTCCCCACTATCGTTGCCCAAGGTTTTTCGGTGGCTTCACTCTCTGTCATCCGGGAGCCCGCCACACCCCCCCTGACAGGCCCCCTTTCCAAGCTTAGGCCAGCATAATAGCGCAAGCCCAAATAATGAAGAGGATACGATGGAGGAGACAGGAAAAATGATACCGTGCTGCCGAAGAGCAGTTGCCCAACCATCCGGCAACCAAGCCGGTACAGAAGAAGGTGAGATCGCTTCCCTGAACAACCCAGGTCTAGCCAGTGCAGGACCTGTACGGCTTCCTTCCACACCATATTTCTTGAGACGGTGTCTTTTCATCGCCTTCAAGTGCTGACATGCTTTGCCATCGTCACATGTTTGCTGGACGCAGGGAATCCATGCGTGAGAGATCTGCTGCAATGGCGACCCAAGATGGGGCAGGATGATGCATGCGGATGAACCCAAGGATGAAAGCTGTGTCGGGGAAACAGCATTATTGCAGTTTCTCGTACAGGCAAGCGGTGGATTGCCAGTGGTGACTGGGGCATTACCGACCGTCCATGCTTTGGGTTCGTTGCACCTCGTCGGGTCGCGCTCGTGCGCTCGTCAGCTCGAGGGACGGCCGGCTGCCTCTGAAAAATCCCGCGATAGGCTGAGGCTGAGTGCCCTGACCCCCAGACCCCATCGAGGTCCTGCGCTTGCATGCGGTATGCCAGCGTTACATGGTATGGGACCCCTTCTCCAACAGAATTTCCCGATTACGCCTGGGCTGGAACCAGGATTTACCGACGAGCACATCCCAAGTGCCCCAGTATGAGTCACGTGGTCTGCTTGAGCTTAACCAGCACGCCAATGGCGATTGACTCACCCGCTGCACGTCATGAAATGAGCCGGCTTTAGGTGAGCACCCGACGAACCTTATGGATTGTGCACAAAAGACAAAACGTAAGTGTCCTGTCTTCAGGGCCAGGAGCGAGTATCTCTGCACATCCAATCGACATGCGCTGTTCTTCAAATTGGACCAAGAAAGCTTAGAGAGGAGGCAGGTAAACAACGTGGGTAACTTCCGGAAAGGCTTAGTGGCCCCCCGGAAGCGGTGTGGAACAAGTTCAAGATCAAACAGGCAAAAGGTAAGAGGGTACTGTGCGACGCGGCTCTCTCAACTCTTCACCATGTATCAGATCCAGGTCTTGGCTATGTCGCCGATAATCATGCAGAGGGCAAAACTGCGAGATGATTCGGACGCGAGTGATTTTGTAAATGCCACCTCATATGATGTGACGGCTATTCTTCGTTGACATGCTCTTGAGTACTACTCTGGCAGTGGTGCGGTCACGCTTTGGATCATACGTAGGTGCGCTGGCATTGCTCTGTGAGTTGGAGACTTCCTCCAACAAGGAGGAAGGGCTTGCGGACGATAGAAACCCACGGCGAAAATGACTGCATCGAAAAGCCACAGGCAACGACAGGCGGCCGCAACTTCCAACGCTACTGAATCCCATAATTGCAGCATTTTGATGCTAATGATGCCCGCGCTGCATTCATTTCCATATGGCCTATCTCCTAGGCGAAAAGATATGGTGACGCGTAGTGCCATCAACTATGGACGACAGGATCTCTGAGTCCTTAATGTAGCACGGAGATGGAGAATGTGTCATAATCCTCGTGTATCTCCGCCATCTATCAAGCTGTGTGTGGTGGCAAGTGGGTGGTGTACAAACGTGGACTAAACATGATCTCTGACGAGAGAAGAAACTTCCAGGAATTGATGTCCCCCCCAGAGTACTGTTACTTGCAATGAAAGTCTTACCACAAATTCCCACATATACCAAGTAAGAAGATTCTTCCTCAAAAGCCATGAGGATTTTAAAGATGAGTTCCTTAATCGCTGAGATTCGAGATCTGTTGAAGCAACCTCCTACGGTTGGCAACAATGTTGGTACTATAGATACTCTGGGGTAGTACCTCAGGCTTTTGATTGAGGCCCGTAAGGCATTTGAGGATATTGGGGAGCTTCGCGGGAGCGGAGTCCTGATTACATTCTCCATTGCGGTATTCAAAACGTACACCAAGGTACGGAAGTTAGGAGGTTGGGGACTCTGGCATGCAATTTTTTACAGTATGCCCTGCCATCTCATGCGATTTCGCTATCTTTATTCTAGCATTATAATTCTTGCAGGTTTTTAGAGCCTGTGAAGCTTGAGCTTCGATGCAAATGCAGCCAGATACCCCAAAGCCAAACGCTTCATACAGATGGTCATCGGTGGGATTTACTCCAGCCATCCGAAAACTTGTTCATGGTCCAACGGCCTGAACTGCAGGCGGGATCCACTACAAGGCCAAGTGTGATTTGGTAAGCAGGCTTCAAAACAGCCCCGTCACTTGCGACCCCCCCTCCCCCCGCCCCCCTTGCCCCGGACTGTTTCCAC
>PXOD01000048.1:0-49503 GCA_003012165.1 Paramyrothecium roridum | reverse complement strand
TGTAATTTTACCTGTGGCATTGATTTGGTTTCCGGCCTGGTTCTTGTTAACATATCGGAAAAAGGCATCTGCGTGCTTTCGTGCTCGTTAAATCCGGATTTCGGGGATGGTCCACGCGGGTGACTCGCATTCGCGTGGGAGGCAAATGTTTCGCCCCCCCCCCCCCCCCCCTGAGCTTAGACCTGATCGACCCTAAGACTGGTTGACAATTCTAGATTCTCTTGATGATATCCCCCGCGTGGACCATCCCGAAATCCGATTTAACGAGCACGAAAGCACGCAGATGCCTTTTCGATATGTAACAGACCAGGCCGGAAACCCAATCATGCCACAGGTAAATTACAACCATGGATAGTATCGCTTTTCATACTGACCAGTATGCTAGGGGATGAGGGAACTGATTGAGAAGGATGCCGACAAGGCTCTGGATGACTTGCTCTGATGCAACCTCGGACTAGATTCACACAGAGACTACGCCGTCATGTTTTGGGCAGGCTCTCTTTGGCGACAGACGAATTACAAAGTGGACTCGGGATCTTTCCCGTAATGAAACCAATATGTTCCGCAACTATGACGATGTGACTATGCAATTCCTTCTTGGCCCTTTCTTCACATTCTTGCCGAATATCATCACCATAGCCTCCATCCAGGGGTTTGCACAAAGTCTGTAAGAAATAACGAAAGCCGGATGAGCCATGACTCTTTTAATGTGAATTTTTCTGAGAAAGGCCTTGGTTTTATGCCTCTCAGACTGATATACCCTATACTTACAGTAGTTGCTTCCCGTTGACAATTGTATTGGTCGATGAGGGAATTCGTAAGTGCGATAACTTCATGAATTATCAAGTGTTGCTGATGACCAATATTCATTCCTACGGTATATCTGGCATTTACTTGCAAAAGCATCATGTGCATATTCTCATGATCAAATTGGCCGACCAAGTCTGAGTTTTACATGGGGGGAATTCTACACGGGAATGTGACTCTCAGCTTCGAACCTACAAAGCTCGTGAGTGCAAATCCATACTCTTCCTGCCAAGCAACTTTAGCAATACCGTTCCCAGATTCGCGGCGAGATGGAGCTGCCGTGCCTTGACCTCTGACACATGTCCCACTCTAATCCCACTATATCGCCAATAAGCATGGGACGTCTTGTGAACTTTGTGCATTGTCTCTTGTCCTCATCGCTTCTTGCCTCGTAGTGGTTGGACGGGGTTCATACGGGTTGAGATTCAGCTATTCACCTAGAATCAGGTTGGCTGTTTCGCCAGCAGCACGCTCCAACAGAACGGCAAACAAGTTTCGATTCCATTCCAGATGGAGTTGCCCCGTCGCCGGAGGAAGAAGAGAGCGTCTTGTGTTGGGACCATTCTGACGCAGCGGAAGAAACGGCTCCCTACAGTGAAACGAAATCATGTTCATTCTCTGTTGCAGCTCTATACTCACGTTTCCCGGAAGCACATGTTTCGAACTCCATATGTCTCGAAAACAACTGGACTAGTCAGAGAATAGGCCAGTTGTCCGTCCTCTACTGAATGGTTAAACGCTCTGCGAGACGGCCGTCTGGTCTACTCTCTCCTTGCTCCGAACCAAGACGGTGCCCCTGGGGGGCTGAGCGAATGTCCAGCGTCTGAGCAATGGGGGTCGGTAACACTCGTGCCATCTGTCAAACACAAAGTGGCCGCTATAGATCATATACGCCCCGGGCATCCGTCAAACTTGCAGAGAGCAGCGCGCACAGCCCTTGCGTCGCCGCAAGACTGAAACATTCAGCGACGATGCCACGGGGAAGCAAAACTCGAGATCGAGTTATCGTCCGGTGTCGACAGGTCCGAGTTGCAGCACCAGGTGTGTTGGTGCCACGATAGTTCTGTGCTACGCGCACCGCACCGGATCACAACGGTCAAAGCCCAACCTGAAACTAGTCAAATTGCCTTCCCAAGGTCGGGCTTTTCAATGCGGCTTGTCGCTGTTGCGGTTAGACGCCTGGCGTGCGCCCTAGTCTATACGAAGAGCAAAGCGGTTTGTGCTACGACGGCTAGCGCAGCTTGTCACGCCTGAAAACAGTAAAGACGGTGGTAATCTTTTGTTCCATTCAAGTTAGGTGATCTACAATTAATTTCCCAGATGCTTCTGGAAGGAGGTGCGGCTGCGGGTGCGGATCTGGTGGCTGCGAGCTCTGCCGTCCCAGGCATGATTTGATGCTTGGTCAAGTTCCGCACAGATGGCGGCGAAAAGCCAGATTAATTGTCTATGCGCCACGTCAACGCAGCGTGTTAGATTTACCGCAAGTAGAAAGAGTAGGATCTGCGTGCATACGTGCGCGTGTGCGTACACGGGTGATGAAAAAAAAAAACAAATAGGGAGAAGGGATTCCTAAGGTAGCCAGAGCAATGACACGGCCACAAGTATCGGCCGACAAGTCATTGGTATGACGGGCTCTGTTTGATGATACTGTTGACCACCAGATGTGACGGTATGGAGCACAGGCCTAAAATAGGGTTCCCCAGTGTTATGGCCTACTTGCACGGGTATATTTTCCGGAACATGGTTGTGCTCAACTCATTCACGACTGGGAAGGGCAGGGGACCCCAAGAGACCCAAGCTCCATCGTGCAGCTCGAGGGAGAGGATGAACCCAAGCTCCCCAACTCCATCCTAAGAAGTGGAAGGATGGATGCAAGGATCCGAGGATTAGATTATTGATGGACTGACTGAATGGATGGATGGATGGATGGATGATGATGCATGCCGTTGAACATGGTTCACCGCCGTGCCGTTACGAATTAAGCACCTTAAGCATGGCGCAGGATTAGGGTCAAAGTGACGTGAGGCAGTCGATTGAATGACAATGGACTGGACGAGGTTGCATTAGAGAGGGAGGTTCCGTCCAGAGTTGACCCCCCTCCCCCCCCCAAACAAGTCAACTTAATTACCTTACCTTCTTCAGGTTGCATGTCCTAATAAAGATCCTGGAAGGGCAGAACAGAGCAGGACAAAGTAGCAGGAGGTAGGGGTTTCCCCGGGTCTCTGGCTTGAATTCCTCTGCCCCCCGTCCGATGTCAACAACTAAAATACATGTGCTTGACAATCTTGGCCTCGCCGGCGAAGATCATCGTCAGCTTGATAACGCAGCACACTCGTTTGCATTGACGCTGATATCATCCTGGGGCTCTTTTGATCCCAACCTACCTGGATTATTAGATTAAAGACAATCGACATGCTCCGTAGGTGTTGGCGAATCAGGCAATTCTAGCGTGCCCTGCGCGATGGCTGCGCCACTGGACGGTACCCCGTCTGCGCGTTTCAGATGGGCATCGATGTCTGGCGCGAGCAAATGTGGCTCGAAGGGCCGCCTCTGTGCCGATGCACGACGATAGAGTCGGGCGTCCTATCAAGCATGAGGCGACGCACGGCACACCATATTTGCACTGCAGGGACGTATCCGGCGCGGCTGCAACGCAGCGTTGGACGGGACCAGAGTGAGCTCTGCCGCGCCCAGCACCAGCGTCGGCGACCGTCACCAGCCAGAATGAACCCAAGCTGGAGAACTCTGATGGATCCTCGTCACACACCCCGGGGCCTACCCCAGGCTGCCGGAACTATTCGCTCAGCTGAAACCTCAGGGCCCCTCCTGACGGGCCGGCTCCACATCCACCTTCAATCCGCTACCAACCCTCCGCTGCCCTGCTTGCTGCTGCACCCAGTCTTGAGACGGACGGCAACATCTCGGGACACACAGTGATTCGAGAGCTCCGATGGCACCTGAACCTGCCGGCTGCGAGGTCTGTTCGCCGCAGTCTTCCAATTCAGGGTTCAGCACCATGATACCGCCCTGGCCCGTCTGAGCTTTTCCAGTTCCCCTCTCGGCACGCTATCGAGCAGCCAACTGGCGCATCTACCGGCTAGTCCCTCCGCTAAAATCCAGCAGAAACATCCTGTGCGGTTGTGTCGTCGTACATGATACCGCACCCCGGCAGTCGTTCGATGCGTTCCATGTCCGTTTCGGGAGGGAAGGTGCAGTTTTGCAACTCCTGATGAGGCTCTCTGGGCGACATACAGGCAGCGCCGCACTTGCAGCCCTGATTCCCTCCTGGTATGCTATGCTACGCTGGGGCACACCTCTCGACACGCCAAGTTGATGCTTCCGGGTACGGTACTCGATGCGCATGGACTGGTTGTGCAGAATAAGCTCGTAGTGCGCCGTCGTTCAAGAGTTTTGCTAGTCGAGGCACATAGCCACCGCTGCCTGCATCTATCCAAACCAAAATAGGAATCCTCACAGGACGTCTGAAATTGCGACCCCATTTTCTAAACCGGGTCACCTAACTCTCGGACTTCTTCATTCACCATTACCGGTAAACCAGGTGACGAGCTTAAGATGAACAACCGAGAGAACAGTGAGCTCCTGATTAGGCAAACACTCATTCGCCCTGAGCCGGCAGGCCATTGATGACAACGGACAGCAGACCACGGTGGTGGCTTTGAATATCTTCAGTCCGGTCGTCTGCCCCACGAACAGACTAGCGTCCGGTCACGACGAAACCAGCAGAGCCCCTCCCCTATCCACCCAAACATATCGAGTCGCTGACAGGGTTTCATGCACCGTGTCATGGAGTAACAGTGACCAAATTGTGGAATTATCGTCGGCGATGATGTTGCCCTTCTTGTAATAGTCGGCCGGTTAGGCGATGCGTTCTAAGCATCATGTCGGTCCCCTTCAGCGACTATCTCGACGATGAACACGCCTGCCGTCCGGCGCGTTGCGCTGTGGATCGGGTCAAGCATAACCGCAGTTTCTCTGATGCAAGGATGCTGGCCCCTGTGCAGATCGTGGTTCGGGCAAGATGTCGTTACCGAACTCATCCCCGTGGTAAGTGCACTCACCAGGATTTGGCACGAATTGAGTGCCCTAATAACGAACAACCCGTGGCCATCCTACGTCAGCCCTCCAGGAGCACAGATTCTAGGCCTTTCTGGCCTAATTTGTGGTCTGGAACTTCCAGCAAAAAGCGAAAGATGAGGCTGGTCCGAGGTGCCTCTCCTCGAAGCATCGTGCATAACATCCCTGTACCACCACTTTTGGCGGTGTTTGACTAACGGCTTAGCCTCGTCTTGTACAGGAGCACAATCGTGATGCTATTTTCCGCTCAAGCCCCATCTATGCTAGCCTTTTCTGATGTTCTGAAGCTGGTAGCTTAGCAGCATGCCTCCAGTTGCTTTGACCACCATGGTTGAGACAAGGATGCCATGCCATGGCCCGCGGATTCTGACCCACACGCCCAATCCCTCCTGGACCCCAAACAGCTACTGTCGTCAATCTCTATCAAGTCCTTCATGCGACCCCAGCACAGATGTTCCCAATTCGGACTGGGCTTGGTTCACAGTGTTCTCAATGGCACCCGCTTCGATGGCAAACCTTCCTCTGCCCTAAGCCTTGCGGAGTCCAAACCACCCCCTTCATTTGTGCCTTGACTCGTCACACCTTGATCCGGACTGGGACGATGTCGAATACATTGCGCTTCGTCGTTGCTTGGACCATTTACATCTGATGTCCTCTCTTCGCCAGTGCTAAGACTCCGGTCTCAGGAGCTGACCCTGAGTATAGTTGTCGACAGTGGCCGTTTCCCACGATAGATTACCCCAGGCTGGACCACCTTCTGTTTTGTTTTATGATCCGGGACTCTTGTCACGGAACTTGTTGCTCAGACTCTTAACATCGGCTTGACGGCATCCCGAAGGCGCGGTTTCTCGAGAACAGCGTAGAACCATCTGTCAACTGCGAATACGTTTGGACCCTTCACGATAACCATAAACGTTTCACTTGTTAGGATCACCCAAGAGTTCCTCCTAGCGCCTTGTTTCCTTCGTCGAACGTGTCAAACGTGCGATCATAACGTCTGCTGGAGACCTTGCAACTATCTCATATCTCCTCCTCGAATCCCTCCACTCTTACCCTTGACGTTTGCATTGCATCTCAACGTCCTCGATATCCCTTCTATCCTGCATTAGCATTGACCAAGCGGGACATTGGCCAAACCGAGTCGCAGCTGGAGTTTGATTGAAATTCTATTGGAAGAGGAGCGACCTACATCAGCACATCTTTATTCTTCACGACTTCATCCTACGAACGGGTTATGACAACGATACTCAAGACACATCATCCTATCCTTGCCCCAATTGAAAGCATTCAGCATTGCACATCATACCAGCGAAGAAGGAAACCTAACTGGTAACGCAACCAACCTCGCCACGGTCTACTTCGATCTCGGAAACCGCAAGTCGGTTGCCCTCCTTTCAACCTTCTAATCAGTTGTCGGCATCCTGTCAAGACGAAACAACTTCTCGTCATGGATGTGACTTCACTACTCAATGCCTCGTCTGGGGCAAAAGCCGTCATCAATGATCGCAGCCAGTCAGCATCACCCGTCGCTAGCGACCGGAGTAATTCAGGCTCGTCGACGGAACCTCGAACAAGCGAACACACAAGTGATGAAGAGAAGCGCCAGAAGAGTCGGACGCCTTGGAATGCGGATGGCTATTCCTTGCCACTCTCCATCGATATAAAGACGCCTCTGCATCTCAAGTCTCGCTTTCGATCGCCGAGTGAGCGGCTGGACTCTCCTGGCTCCGGTACGGAGTCTGGGGCGAGCGCCCACTCGAGAGCAGCCTCCATGGATTCCTCCGTTGATGCGGCGGGATCGAGAGCTGCTACGCCCGCATCAAACGTGCCTGCTTCAAGGTAAGACCACAAACCTCGTTTTACAGAAATCGAAGAGACTGAATGGAATAGGTCACCAAAATTGGATTACGAACGCCGCTCTAGCACGGCAGTAGAGAGAAGGTAGGTTTCTATTACCCGGGAGGAAGGCCAAAAGATAACTAACGGTCTTGAGTGACAGCCTTGCCCATGATCCTGCGATCGCAGAAAAGCAGAATTCCGAACGCTCGAAGCATAAGTTTTCAGACAGTCACAGCAGTCTTTCGTCATACGCATCATCAGTTTCTGGATATCATTCTCGCATCTCATCCGTTACGACTGTTAGTGGTATCACAATTGAAACACCGTTGGCGGATTCCAAGCTCGGCCAGCTTCCCGAATCTATTGAGGTGCCGACACTGGGAACTATCCAGCCACCCTCGCCCCGATTCCCGGGTCTCCAGCAGTCTGTTGACTACAATGCGCCGAGCTCGAATGGCGGTGCGAGCCGTCTGTTGAGCCCGACAGAAATGTTGAAGTAAGTACGAGAGCCCAACCAGAAAATTCAATCCATGTTACCGTCCGTGATTCACTGGCTCAATGCTCCGCGAATCACTCGAACCGGCAAGTGCTGGTGCACCGGCTGTGCAGCTGCCTCCTACTGCAGGCACACCAGCAAGCTCAGTGAATGATACACAATCCCCTTTACATCCTCCACAATATGAGCGAACCATCTTGAGACTCGACTCGAGTAGATTCGCCAAATTGTGGAATTGCCTTTCAGTCTTGTTTGCAGAACACATCTTGATCCTTTGTCACGGCTCAAGGCCTATGTTTCTCATGACGATTACGCCTCTTGCACAAGCACCTTCCTCTCCGTTATAAGGCATTTGAAACATACGTCTTTTTCTCCCACTCCCAATATCATTGTCCTTCGAGGATTCCCACGTGCGAGATCCCATTTTATCCCATCAGGTGCCTTTGCTAACATTTCTTGCAGCAGCACGAAGCCAAAGGCCGATAGCTACTTCGCTCCCTCCAAATTTCACAAGAGAACAGTATCTGCACCCAACTGCGGTCCCACATCTTTGTCCGCTCGTTTGGCACAGTCACAACAATCATATCCAGTCTTGCCACCCCCTCATTCAATACTGGATCAGACACGAAGGCAAGAGACTCCAGAAATGTCGCGCGAGCAGTCCCCAGTTACGGGTGGTGCACGCATCGAACACGGAGATCTTCGTCGACGTGGTTCCTTGCTTCGGCACGACTCGGAGCATGAAGCGGGAGACTTTGGACGACCAGCTCCTCGTCGTCACTCAACCTTCTCCTCATACTCGGACCACAGCCGCTCCGTGTCTTTGGACCCTACCCGTGCAATGTCTCAAGCCCCGGCTCCCATTCCTGAGCATGCCAGTACTTCGATTGATATGGCTCTGAACGCCGAGGCTTGCTGTATGTTTGTTGAAAACTGCAATACGGGTTCTCAGCTGCGTAAAGCCATCTCCCACCTCTTTGGTCGCAACAAGAACTGTACACAGCGCATCCCAAAGCATGTATGGGTCTACTACTGCCGCAAACACTACCAGCGCGTGCGCTACCGCAATGCCAAGACCTACCCTCTTACTCAGATGGAGCTCGTCAAAGTCCAAATTCATCGTCTCCAGGGGTGGAGTGCCGAAAACCGGAAAAATGGCCATGGGTCTTACATTGAGAGCTGGGAGTTTTCTCTCCGCAAGCGTGAGCAGAAACGTCTGGACGGCGAGGCGGGCCCTGGTGACGATAGCGAAGACGAGAATGTTGGTGGCCAAGGCAGCACCGGCGTCCCCAGTTGGATCGTGCAGCGTCTGGGCAAGGGTTACGGCACAGATCAGGTCCTCGACATTGTGGACAGGCTCTACTCAGAACTTGACCAAGGCCGTCTTGCCCAGGTACCAGAGGTCGAATTCCTCCCAAACATTGTGGAGGAGGGCAGCGATGGCGTGACGAAGCCTGGACGGAGCCGGAGGAACAACTCCACCACGTCTGTTGGTCCCAAAACCCCGAAGCGAAAGGCGTCTGATGTTTCCATGATCATGGAACACGGACCGCCCAGCCACCCTGGTTATGTGGCTCAGTACGATGAGCGCATGCCAGGTCAAATGAGTCCTTCCGAGAAACGTATGCGAGTTGACCGGGTTCCCGGCTTTTCCCCTCCACGTGTTTCTGACTCCTTCATGCGTCCCATTGAGAACTTGCCTTCACGACCCGCATCGTCCAACCGCTATATGCATGGTGCCGAGCAGCCCCTGCCTCGCGCACCTCACGTTGTTCCCAAGATGAATTACGGCCAGAACTTCTATGGTGGTGGTCCGGAGGAAGATCGCCAATCTGTCCAGCAGATGAGGTACCCCTTTAGCGGCCACGCCGGTCCTGAGGAACAAGGTCGAGCCTACTTCTACGAACTTAGCTCTACCTACGGTCACATGCCACCACAACCTGAGCATGGACACGAAGGTACCGCACCTCAGTTCAACCTTCCGTCCATGATGCCTCAAATGTCGGGCCACCCGGGAGGCCAGAGACCTGCTCATCGGTCCTCTAGCATGGCACCTAGCAGATACGGCCCACAGCGCCCGATGCATCAACGGTCAGCCAGTGCCTTCACCATCGCTGACCGACGCGGCCATCCATACTCCCGCCCTTCTAGTTCAGGGCCGGAAGGTCAAGTCGGACACCACGGTTTTGAAGGCGCCGCCCCTGGCTTTTCGGGATACGGCATGGACGCCCCGAGAGCCTTCCTTGGGTCTCATGGCCCTAGGCAGCATGGCCACAGCCAGAGTCTATCTATGAGCCACAGCCCTTTCCACCCAGGCGCCCATCCTATGATGCATGCAGCAGGACACCGAAACTCAGTGATGGGCCCTGACGTCCGCGGCCGCCGTTAATCCGATTCAACTGGTTCACACTCCCTTGGATTGTCTATCCATAGGACGTTGTTTTCAGGACGGAGTGCTATAATTGGGAGACCTAAGCAGCCAGGAATATAAGACGTTCCTTGATGCAATATGCTCCTACCCGCCACAGCCTCCAGGCTTTAACGCCACGAATTTTTGCCGGTTTCTTTCTTTTGTTTGTTTCGCACCACTGAAGCAAGTTCTTGCCGTCCGACGAGGATGTGGTGAAAGGCGAGCCTTGCACATTTATTTTGTTTTGTTTTATTAGAATTGCGCGCCCCTGGTAGGGCAGATCTATGAATGAAGCCCATGACACCTGTTGGTCTGAGGATTCGGGGTGTTCAGGAGAAGAGTTTGTTGCTAGGCGCAGGACAGGTGGGAGGAAACCAGAACTCCTTGTCAACCGGCGCCCGTCCTTTATGGAGGCATTGAGAGGGGTGAAGCTCACAAAGAGAGCATGTATACGTAATTGTTAGAATTTGCGCATCCATAGCAGCAATGATGAAAATTCACTTGACTTCTTTTTCAAGATACCGCCTTGACCAGTATCTGTGCACAGTGTGTCGGGAGTTCGCGTTGGACCGATTTCAGGTCCATCGACGTATGATGAGAATCTTTCGCAACGACCAAGGTTCGGGCTTGATAGCACAACCATTCTACTCATTAAACATAATAAGCCCGCCGTCCCATGCACTAAGCTCGCCAACGTTCGCCCGGGCAACCTGGACAAAGCCGAAGCGGGAATACAGGCCGTCGGTTCCGCTCAGGCCTACAAGATACGAAGCTTTGCCGCGCCGCGCCGCCTGGCTCAGGCCATCGCGAATCAGCATGCTGCCGAAACCCCGGCCCTGGAGGGCTGGCTCCACAGCGAGGATGGACAAATACCACGCCTGCTTCCGGCGAGTGGTGTTGAGAATCTCCGGCTTGATCTTGTCAAAGACGCGCTGGTAAATGCCGGCGCAAGTCTGGTCGATGTTGCGAACGGGGAAGAAGTACGCCTTTAGCGACAAGAGGCCCCTGACGGTGGCTGAGAACCAGGAGTCTGCACAGAAGTTCCAGTTTAGCAAGAACGGCAAGATGGAACGCCCCAGGGCACCTAGGCTTGTGGGGGGGGGGGGGGGGGGGGAGCGGGGCAAGCGGTGAAGGAAGCTTACACGGTGAGAGCCACTGCCAGAAGACGGAGAACTCATCCTGCGGTCGACGCCACCAGGAGCAGCCAACGGCGTGGCCGGTCTCGTCGACAACCATGGTGAGGAGGAACTCAGGGGTCCAGTAGCGCTGCTCGAACAGGCGGTGGATGTGCAGCTTGAAATCGTCGGGGAACTGACGATGGTTGGGGAAGAGGACGTTGAGCAGCGAGTCGTTGCGGAAGGCGGCGGCGTAGAGGCGAGTGGCGGCGGCCACGTCGGAGAAGCGACCGGGCCGCAGGCGGTAGGTGTGGTTGTTGGATGTCATGGCAGTTGTTGGGGAGGAAATCCTTTGGCGTCTTTTGCTATTGCTATGGGTGATTTGGGAGGAGAATGCTTTCTATTTGAGTGGATGTAGGCTGAGCCTTGGTTGGATGAGTTGTCGAGGCAAGGGGGATGAGATTTCGGATCTGTGCCGAGAGAACTTTTTATATCCCAATGACAGTTGTCGGCTTAGGGACGAGCGAGAGAATAGAGAGGATAGAGAGTAGCAGTTAGTTATGAGTGTCGACACCGGGTAGTGGTATTATATGGATACTCTGATGCTGTGTTTGTCGTGATGGCTGACGAGTAAGAAGAGTTTCACAACCAACAATGGCTTCCTCTGAATAAAAAAACAAATCAACTCACCACATCACCTTTCTGACATCCATGAACTACCTTACCTACCTTACCCAGGCCGGATGGAGCCCCTACAAAGGTGCTTCCGGGACGGGCGCCATTTTAGCGGTAGACCCCGTCCCAATTGGGCGCACTGATTTGTCCGCTTGGCTGCTTTACCCACCACACTTGTCCCCATAACCTGGCCTTTGGATTGCCAACTCGTCCGTGTCTGGATGCCGGGGCGCCCCCCCCCCATGTCACAGTAAGCTATAACTTACCCGTTGGGGGAGGCGGGTCGTTTGCCGAATGACTCAACTGGAAGAATCTTTTGCTGGAGCGGGGGCAGGCATAGCAGCGCATGAATAAGCTTGATGAACTGGTCGATGAGAAGTTGAAGAAAAAGAAACCAATACTAAAATGCATCCTAACTTAGGAAGCCGTTTGGAAGATGACCGCCGACGCTTTTTAAGTTAAGGTAGGTAGTCTTGGATGTCAAAAATAGCAGGCTATACACACGTAGGCTTTGACCAAGAAGCATTAACTCATAAGCTGATTCCAGAATGCGTTATAGCTGATTGAAGTACTGGAGCTAATTAAACAGAAATTCTCATGATGAAATATTTGTCAAGTTTTTCTTTCTTCTTCCTTTTCTTTTCTTTGTTACCTATGCCTCGGCCCTATAAAGTACTGTACGTAAACCACAACGGCGGCCATGTTAATCTATTGATTGGGAAAGAAGATGCAGGAACTAAACTGGTTCCTACCTTTCAGGTCATTTCCTCTTGCATACCCAGGCCTACGCATGTCCCCTACCGCCAAGCCGTGCTTTTCAGCATTGCGATCAACTTACTGCTCCATCTGCACCTCGCATGTCTGGTGTCGCATCGTCAGAGATGGCCAGCCCTAGTAAACCCCGACCACTTACAGCCTGCGGCACCATTCCAGAGCGCGCACGCCTTCGAGGGGGAACAGAAGCAAAGTAGCCCAAATGGCCCAACTAGGCCGCCCTGGTCCGCAAGGCTAGCAATGGACCCCATCATCGCCAGCGTCGATACATAATCAAATCTGCATCAAGGGAGCAATGATGCCAGCCCGGCCCAGCTCATGCAAAGCTCATCGGCCAACAGCAAACCAGTTCGACCACCACCCATCCACAAAAGTGAAGAACGGCGCAATGCCACGCTCAAACACCGATACCCCGACTTGGATGTCCTCCCATCGCCCGACCCTGTCCGTTCCGTTTCCAATATGACCTTCTCAACCACAGAGGGGACGTAAGCACCTACCACAAGTCGGCATAACGTTTGTGGTTGCCGAATATCTGAGCAATGACCACATCCAATCACGTTGAGCCTGGGCGTTGAGCCGCACCGGGCTGAGACACATTAGCTCGTGCTTCGTGGGCGTCTCAACGTGGTCCACCAAGGCATATTTCCAGATTTGCCAGCCCGGCATTCGTTGACGCGGGCAGGGGTCGGCACGCCACCAAGCGACCGCCTCGTTGGTTTCCCATTGCCCTCCTCCAAGCATATCGCGCCTGGCAAGCCACAAAGGCTTTGGGCCTGCACTTTCCGCTCCCACCATGCTTTGTTGGCCCACTTCGAGGGCTTCTTCTCCATGGGCCATGGGCCATGGCCCAACGGCCCAGAAAAGCTGATAGCTCCCTGCTGTTGCTCGTGGGACGTGAGCCGAACGCGGAAATGACCATGAGTGGCTCCCCGTTCAACGGCCCAATGCAATACAGCCAGACTGAGGCTGAACGCACGGTGCCAGGGCGTAATAACGGACCATCTCTCCAGAGCACCTTCTTACGTTTCTTCACCTCCTCTAGTGGTCTCCTCCTTGCAAAGTGCTCGTGGTTGGAGGCTGCTACCTGCTTCTTCGAATCTGGTGCTCCGCGAAAAGTGTGGTGATTCCTGCTCAAGAACGGCCATTGCCTACCATGGCTCAACCTCTTCCACCTCAGCTGCAACATGCCAACTACTACTCAGCATCGACGTACCAGCCTCCGCCACAGCCGCCTGCGCAATATGGATATCCTTCACCAGCTCCAGCTGCCCGGAACTTTCACGTTTCGCCCAAGGGCATGTGGTCGGCCAAGCTCTCGCTACGCCTGATATCCATGATTTTCTGTATCGTCCTTTTCAGCATCGGAGGCGTCGTCCTATCCGATTTGTCCGGAATCGGGACCTACTACAGGTACTACTATGGGAGCGACTGGGACTCGTACAGTTACTGGGGCTTTCCCGGGCCTATTCTCTTCTTGGGCCCGCCGGTACGCAACTCGCATGCCTTCTTGCTTCCTGGAGTTTCGAGTTGACAGTGTGTAGGCTGGTGTTGCCTTCGTATGGTGCTTCATCGAGAGCATCTGTATCTGCGCGCGTGGCGGCCATCGTGGGATTCATCCCGGTGCCTGCGTTGCGATTGACTTGTTCTTGTGTCTCGGGTTTGTGGGTGGAGCTGTTTGCACATCCATCTTTCTGCCTTGGATCTTTTCGGTGTCCTACATCTATCACTATCCGATGATGACTTTTGTCTTTGGCATCCTGGAGGCGTGAGTTTAGCCGTACGGCACAGTGAGGGAGACATGTTGACAACTTCCAACAGAATCTTACACTTCGCATTGTTCGTTATGGCTTGCTGTGAAACCAGCGCCCGGAACCAGCAGCAGCCCGTTGCATATATACCAAACAACGCGCCCTATACCGCACCGCAGTCGACCGCTCGCGCTCCCGCTCCCGCTTCCCCCGTGGCCATGTCGTATGCGGCGAATGACCAAGCGACACCAATTCTACAGCCACCTATTCCACGCAAACCGATGCCGATGACCACTGCTACCCAGTCTCCTCAGTCAACTCAGTCATCGCCGTGGGCTCGGCATTCAGAGCTTCACACAGACATGATTCCAACACCAGAAATGGCGGGTTCGCCTCTGCCGGTGTCCTATTCGCCCGGACCACCTACTTTTAACCAAACCGATAAGAAGTGAGGAGGCCCGTGGATGCCTTTCACGTTCTGTATTTTCTTGTTGGGTCGAGTGAATTGTGGGTTGGGATGCCACATCATATTTGGTGCAACGTCGACCTGTCCTATATATGGAACGAGGGAACCGGGGACTTGGCTCATATAAGCTCGTGAGTTATACTATGCACAAACCAATACCCCCTTCTCATAAGAAGCACTTCCTGGGCCATTTGCTCACAGCCCTGCATTTCTCCCAATCGCAGTCGAGGAGTGAGACCAGCCTTGGCCATGCATCGCAGTCGGCGAAGCCAAACGTGGTTACTTATTTCGAGAACCAAGTATAAATGACAAGGAGCTTCCGACAACGGTTAGGATGTGATGTCCGCGTAAGATGAAGCCCGAAGGGGTATCCTCTTTCTCCATTTTTGTGACAGCGATGTAACGTCAGACCAATGGGCTTTTCAGCCGTTTCACCGTCGAGGCAACAAGCGGCATCCTGCTGTTCGGCAAGCCGCCCATGAGCCAATGGGCCACGCAAGAGCAAGCCCTGATGACCTTGCTTATGGGCCTAGAATGAACGATTTCAATTGCTTGGTGGATGTATATTTGTGTCATGAATCCCCATGCCATGCTGGGGCCCTTCCTAATTATGCGGGGAGGTGATTTCCCTAATGGTCATTTGAAGTCCAAAGCGATCGTCCCAATTATATTCACTTGATCATTCAATCAATCATCCATTTCCCAACAACCTGGCCTCGAACATGACGCAAGTTCAAGCTCCTTTCTTATTCTCTTTCGAAGCCGTTTCCTCTGACAATTTCAACTTTCACCCGCGCTTCGCTGGAACCACTCACCAGCTACCTTACCCCGGATCTAGCGAAGTACCTTATGAACCGGCCCCCCCCCTGTCTCTACACCCCCCAAACGTTCCTGAATTAAAATGCACATTGCCTTAAGAGCGCGCGCGCAGCTGGGATCAGCTAGATGCGCCCCCTTCGGCTGCCTTATTAGCTGCAGGCGCAATTGCTCTGCTTATTGGAAACCGTCCTTGCCATTCGGAGAAGAATAAGCAGCCCAGCCTTTCTCTCTCTCTCTCCGTCTCTCTGTCTGTCTTCTTTCGTCCCCTTTTCGCGGCTAGAGGAAATATTACTCCCCGTTCAACTGCGTCGCGCTCCGCGAGAAGTCGGCTTACATTGATGCAGACCCCATTCATAATCCGTTCACATCGCAATTCGGCGCTCCGCCTTTTCGACGTCTTTTTCTTCTCTCCTCCCCCGTCTCGTCTCGTCCCGTCCTCTCATCCCATCTCATCTCATTGCGTCTACGCCCAGAACCTCGGGAGCGGTCCCCCTCCAAAGACTTCCCGAACCCTTCCCAGTAGCTCCAGCAGCCCCCAATCCAACAGCAACCAACAGCAACCAACATGCCGTCAAAGCTCAACACGGTGCAGCAGCGCAGCGGCAGCCCCGAGGCCTCGCCAGGGAGCGCCATCTTGGAGCGCGCTCACCGAGCCTGCGAGAAATGCACGCGGACCAAGAAGAAATGTGACAAGGCCTTGCCGAGTTGCTCCAGATGCAGCAGGTACTCGATTCGTTCTCTTTCGCTCTCTTTCGTCTTTTCTTCCGTCTCTTCTCCCCCGTCCCTATGAGCGAGCCTCATCACTTCTCATATGTGTGAAAAGGACCAAGAAACCTTGCTGACTTGGAATTCACTGTGCTAGACTGGCCGCCACGTGCTGCTACGACTTCGTGTACGCAGGTCCCGCCATGAACTTTGTGGATTCTTCCGTCGTCGGGACCTCGTTCGGCGGCGAGCAGAATGGCGGAGCAGCACCTACCCGGGGCCTCTTCGACATGTTCAACTTGAACTTGCAAGCGGACGCCATCATGGGCCTGCTTAGCTCGAGGAACGTGGACTGGCGTGAGTCCGCCGAGCGCTACTTCCGCAGCGTCAATCCTTGGCTGTCCACTCTCCACCCGGGCCACTTCGCCGCGCGCCTCCACGGCCTCGGGCCCGGTGGCTCTGGCCCTCAGCGCCCCGAGCTGGCCCTGCTCCTCGTCTGCATGCACCTCGCTGGCGAGCCACCTAGCTCTGGAAGCCCCCGCGGGCCGGCGGGCGGCGACGACGCCATGTTCACGGAGCCGACGTACGTGGGCGCGAAGCGGATGCTGGGCTTCCTGCGGGCCTCGTGTGACCCTTGCCTTGAGCTGGTCCAGTGCGGTATCCTGCTCGGGCTGTACGAGTTCGGCCACGGCGAGTACGCGCGGGCCTACGTCACCGTCGGGGATGCCAACACCATGGCTCAAGTCATGAAGGTAGGCCCGGGCAGCTACACGAACGAGCTGGGCGCCTCCGACGTGGCTCAAGACGAAGAAGAGCGGAGGAACGTTTACTGGGCGTTGTTCGTGCTGGACCGGTAAGTCTTCTCCCGTTTGCCAATTTCACGCACTTTAGTCCCTTCGGACTCGTCTGCTGTACATCGTAGCTGACGACACTGTGGATAGCCTCATCCACGTCGAGTGCCGTCTCATGTGGATGCCCCTGCACGTTCCCAGCCCCACGAGCAACAACCTGCTGCCCACTGCGAGCCTCACATGGGAACATGACCGGGCACCCCGTAACGCCGGCTCTCACACCCCCGCGCCCCCGGCTCCGCTCATCACCATTCGGCCGTCCGTGCCGCTCGGCGTCTTCCAGCGCGTCGCCCAGTGCGCCATTCTGCTGGACAAGGCGCTCGAGTGGGACAAGGACGCCTGCGCGCCCGGTACGCTCCCCGGTATGACGACCTTCACGGGCTTGGACGTTGAAGCGAGGGCCTTGATCGAAGCCATGGTCTGCCAGACATCCAGGGTGGGCGAGTATTACGCATCCTTCGCAACGTGCACTTGGTAAGTGTCCTTCTCTCTCTCTCTCTCTCTCTCGGTGGCCTCTGCAGGGACTGCAGATGTCTTCAAGACAGCTCGAGACACGGTCTCCTAACACCTACGACAGCCTTCTTCTCCTCGTCTACTGCCGTTTCCTCTGCACCATCGATCCTGCCAGCATCCACTGCCAGACATCCGACGTTGAGGTGCTCAAGGCCATCGCCGGCATCAACTTCACCGTGCGCATGATCGCCGACACCACCATCGACCTCAACGGCCGGCTCGCCCGCCGCCCGGACCTGCTGGCCTCCAGCTCCCCCGTCACCGCCTACTCGGCCTACCACTCGCTGCGCGTCCTCAGCAACTTTGAGCACATCATCACCGATGCCAGCGCCCACTTCCCTGAAATCTACAGCTCCCTCCACTTCTTCGGCAAGAGATGGGGTGTTGCCGGTGAGTTGACTTCATATCCGCCTTGGCATATCCCGCAGCGTTCGAGGGCGATTGGCCATTCAGATAGATTTTAAATTGCTGACGGCGTATAGCGCACCTTGTCGACCGAATTGAGACCTTCATCCATGATAAGGATAAGGAGCCGGAGCAGTTTCTGGACCCTAGCTCCAACGAAGAGTATGTTGGCCTAGTTCATCCTGCATCGTTCAATGTTATTGACTTAGAGCGTACAGCAGTGACCCAGGTACAATCCCATTGGAGTAGCTTTACAAGCACACATGTGACTTCGGTCGTGAAAGTAGGTTCGGAACACTGTTGTCCTCGTTATTATACTATCTATCTTCGTCTCCGAGAACGAGTACACAAAGAAAATAATATGCTACTATGCTTCCACTTGGTATTTCTGTCATAACTAGGAGCCAAGATCGAGCTGCTCTAGCTCGTATATACCGCGAGGTTTCCTCGGCTGAAATCTATATCAAGGCACGACGTTCTCGTGCACTGTCCAATCGCACCGGATTCGAATGACTGTCTAAGCCATCCGATGCGGGAACGTCATCACTGGCCCGTATGCAGCCTACCAAAGATATACAAGAAAGGTGCAGGGAATGCAGGGAATGCAGGAAATGCAGGAAATGCAAACTTCATCACAGGCCCTCTGAGCCTGGTAAGAACAGGATGAGACAACGCTTATATCGGGGATATCATTGAGGGTACAAGGAAATGTAGGGTTTCAGGGAGTGTTGCCGACGACGAGGACAAGCAGCATGCCATTGGCAAGGCATGCCGCAACAAAAGCTAGCCAGACAGCTGCTCGATGGACCAGGGTGATGGGGTCGTGTCGATAGAATGTCATACCCAGAGCGGACCCAGCGCAGAAGAGGCTGATTACAACCCCGACTGTGACGGCCGCATCAACTTCAATGCGAAGTTTGTGCTTGCCCGTGAGGATGAGAAAGCTGGTAATGAATAGTAGAGTGTAAGAAGCCGCAAAGCAACCGATGGTTCCGAAAAATAGTGCCTTTTCCCTGTACCTGATGGCCTTCTGTTCGTTAACGCTGGGGAAAGCATGGAACGTGGCGTAGCCGTGCGTAGGTAGGCCGTCATTGCTCGATACCTCATCAGTGTCGGAGTCGGGGCGACCGCTAGAAGAGAGATAACCGTCATGGGCCTCCGGAAATAGCAAAGGTCTGTTCTCCAGGGATCGGTTGCCACGAAACCAAGCCTTGACCTTGCCAAGCTGTGGGCTAAATATGGAGTTGATGTAGTCCAAGCCTGGGAAACTGGCATCCTCTTCAGGGTTGACATATATCGCGTAGTCATCCTGATCTCCAGCCTCGCTACCATTGTCGTATTCATTCCAATACTTTGACGCCGGCTGCATCTCAGGTGGCGGAAGCGGGTCAAAGGTGACTTGTGGTGGTCTCCTCGCGGTTCGTGGGAGCTCTGGCGAGGGAGGTCCAGCTGCGTCAGGCGAGCTTGGAACGCTCAGAGGAGCGGCGGCTTGTAGTTCTCGGGAAACAGCATCATATCGTGTCTGGAGGTCGCCGAAGTCTTTGCGAGTAAAGCTCCGAGGGTGGTTAAGGACGTCTTCGCTGAAGCGCGAGCCGAGGGTCGTCGAGCCTGTCCATTTCTACAAACAAAGCAACAAGTTAATTCTATTTCGTTTCATAAAGAAAATGCAGGGATTAGGTGCAAGCTTGCAACTTCATACCTTATACTTCTTAATTATCTTCCGAAATGCGACTATTTGGGCACCGGCGAACCGCGAGAGCGCATGGATATCGTCACCACATTCACGAAGCTCGCGTTCATACTTGGCAAATCGTCTTTGCCGTTTGAAGGAGGCAGAGGGATCAGCACATTCGATAGTCTTGTTTCGAAAGCGTTGGATACCACGCGAGAGGTGCTCTAGTTCCGGTCGATGCATTAGCCGACTGCTTCGGCGATTTGAAGGGAAACGAAGGATAACATACCGAGGCGGCGCTCGATCTCGTCGCCTTTACTCTTGACGAAAAGATCGACTCTCTCGTGTTGGCTGCATAACTCTTGGAACAATCGCTCCTCAAACTTGGTCAATGCGGTATCCTGGTGACCAGGAATGACCATGGCAGTCGCCTGATCGCGGGTGGTGTGGACTTTGATTTCATGTTTGAGCGAATTGTAATCCAGATTGTCTAAGCGTAAACAGTGTCAGTTGCGCAATTCTTTCAAGAATATGATCTGGGATGAGCTTGGCGCAAATGTCTCAGGCAGGGCTGCCTCTTGGTGGAGGGAACCATGGACGAGGGGTTCGGCAAAGGGAGGTTACAACGTACGAAGACTCCATTGCGGAACAGACTCGTGCTCGAGTTGTTGGCCGTACTTCATGATTCTCAGAAAGCCTTATTCACAGAGTTTGTTGTCCAATTGAGGACGAAAGTCTCATGCCCTTGCTGCGGTTTGATCTCGAGTATGCGAGATGGAGGGTGGGACAAAGTACGCAAGGAAAAAGGATGGGCGGCTTTCGGGCGCGGTTCCACGGGCAATGACCGCTACAAAAGCGACTAGAAAATGACGTAGCAAACTGCGCCTTGACTAGGGTGGTTTTTTTGGGGTTTCTTGCACCAATTCTGCGAAACGGAAAAGAATGTCCTCGAGGTGGCGCAGCGATTGGTATGCTTGGCCGGGGAATTATAAGTTTTTCTGATTTCCGGTTCAGTCACAGCCAAAAGGCTTCTTTGCAGTGCAGTCGATCCGGGCCGACACGAATTCCCAGGCCGGTGTCACCTAAAGCGCGATCGGTCCTCTTAGCGGAACCTACTAGGCGACGAGTTTGGGTAAGAGTAGGTTGGAATAAGTAGAGAAAGAGGGATTATTCGTGCCTGGGCGCGAGGTCTGTTATTAGACGATGGGTAAAAGGTGAAGTAGCAGAGTGGAAACGGGGAGTCAGACCAAGTCCGAGATGGTGGAACAGCAAGTGCAACGGACAAGCGGTTATTAATGTTGGTTTGAACCTACCTACCTACCTTGTACTGGCAACAGTCATGGATGGCGGCTTCCGTCCCTCTCCCTCTGGCCTGGCCTGGCGAGCGAGTTTTGCGACAAGGGGGCCGGGGTCGCTCCTGGTTCCGGACCTGGACTTGCTGAACGCTCCAGCAGTACATGCATGCAGGGTGGGTGGGTACGCCATCGATACGGGTGCAGTAGCGGCGCCACAGCAACCAGCCCTGCTGCGAGCCGGATCTGGACTTGGCAGGCCCAGCGGTCGACCCGGCCTCGGAAGGGGCTGCCGCGTGCGCTTGTACTTGGTTGGGGCCAGTCGAGGTATCCTGTAGGCCAGTTGCTTGTACCGTTGCCCTCTGCAGCGAAAGTGGAGATGGCAAGGTGAGAATGGGTATGGGTATGGCAAGGTTACCCAAGGTACCTGAAGGTAAGGCAAGTTGAGGCACCTTGGGGCGGAGCGGGGGACATGCGCCGCCCGCTCAAGACCTTTTGAAGAGTTGGAGACCCTCCGTCAACAATGTAACAGAAGCCCGCCAACTAGACGGCGAGCCTGCAAGCCAGAATGACTCTGCCTCCACAGCCTTTGTCGTGCAGTCGAAGAGATGAGGGGCAAGCCCCCATCGAGATGGGCTGCTGGTCAAGGTTGTTTCAAGCCAAGTTTTGGCGCGATGGAGAATTCGTGCTAGAGGACCAAGCAGGCCTATCCTAGCCTGTACTTGGGCGTGCCTAACGGTAACGAGCCGAGTGCGCCCCCACAGTTCTCGCAACCACCTATGATAAGCTTGTAAAAAAGGTATGGCCGATGAAAGCAAGAAACCTAAATGGGCTGTGAGAAAGAGAAGCGACTCCTGTGAGAAACGGGGAAAAGGGGGGGGGGGGGGGGAGGGCTTAGGGAGGTGGACCGCCCGAACCACTTTCTTTGCTTGTGTTGAGATGGCGTTTACAGGGTCCACCAAATCCATTGACCGTTTGGACTTCTTGGACGATCTTCCTCATGACTAATTGCTCTATACTGAAGGCCATCTTGGAAAACGTGTAATGGCTCTGCTGCATCCTGATCGTCCTTATCGTGCGGTTGAGTAACTGACCTTTTTACTCGAAACCGTTCTCGAAACGGGTAGTTGTCTGCAGTTCCCCGCGGGTAGAAGCTCGAGCCTCCAAGATTGCATATCTGCTCGAATAGGAAGGCCATCCAACAACAACAACCTCCAAATAGGTCAAGATGTGCAATGCCTGCCAGATTATCATGTATATTGCAATCAAGTCGTGTGAACTGGTGCGCAGCGTCCCAAATGCTCATACAGATAGGGCAAAGTCCTTGCGGAACCGGCATGAGGGTCCAATGCACAAGATACGATGTCATTGACGTTCAGCTCGTGCGTGGTGTGATGCGGTGCGATGCCGCAACTGTTCGGCATTCGCACGAGCACCAAAACTACCCCATGCACTGCGTTCGTCATCTTGGCACACTCTTGACTGATTCGCCCTTGCCCGTGCGCCTCTCCAATCAGCATTTACGAGTCTCCGTAACGTAAATGACATGCATCGATGTAGCATCCTCGTCTCATGATCACCCTCCGGCATGCTCCTCACCGAGATGTACAAATTCTCATCGCACAACTTCCGTCTGTACGTTCGTTTGTACACGAGTCGTATTTCAAGCAGAAGCAGTCTATCTCATCACCCTGCAGATTCACATACTTTGCTACATAGACTGGCGACGCTAAACCAAACCAAAGCGCAGCCATGACTCAATCGCTCCGGTCATGCTGAGCCATTGTGAAAATGTGTGAATATATCAGTCAAACATTCACCTCCCTATAACGCTTAGTGATTCGGTAGGGCCTCCTAGACATGTATGAAAGCATATAATACCGTGCCAACAGGGTTTCTATGAGTACCGGGCCACTGAAACAATGCCGCGTTCGGCGTCCGGGGCGAAATGAAGCGAGCGTGAAACGCCATGCAGAGACCTGGAATGATGTGCCAGCTTAACATGCAGCCACGGGCCGAACCCTTCAATCCATCACGCTGACCGGCATGCGCTCATCGGCGGGATTTAGGGTTCTCAGTTCGGACAAGGGCTCACACAGCAGCATGCTGGTTCTCACCGGCCGGGCCACGCGCATAAACGCCTCCTGTACCCTTGAGTGGTCCGCCGTGGCCCCCAGCCGTGTCGCAGCTGCGCGCTTCCAAATCACCCTCGGCACTTTTAGAATGGCGGGGTGCCATGTTCGTCCGGCGACAGGGCAGCGAGCCTGTCTCACCTGCTGTCGCGTGCTCACTTGCCGTTTTGCTTGAAGATGGCTCGACATCCGTGGAAACGGTTTGACGACCCGCCGACGAGGTGTTGTCGTTGCACAATGAGCCGTCAAGTGGAACACGGTAAAAGGCCCCCTACGAACTAAGGGTGTTGTGGTCTAGGCGTAATTGACCAAATGGAGATGGGTTTTTTTGGGCCTGTACCATAAAAGAGATCGACCACTCAGGAGCTTCGAATGACACAACTGGCAAACTGTCCTTGGCTGACGCAGAGACCTCCCAGGCTCCATCCGTCAGCCCTCCAAGACCTGCCTCTCCATCGCACTGCTCCTCCTCGGCAGGGTAGAGATTCATTACATATGAGGGGAAGCAACCCATGAGACCCTACCTGCATACGGTGTGGCTGGCCGGTTGGTTTTACTTGCTTAATCTTCATGAACAATTCCACACCTCTGCAAATTATTTTATCTTTTGCACTCGATTGGCACGCGGCCATCTACCCCAAGACGCAGCAAGGATCCCGGGTTTTCGTCCCTTCTGGTGTCCTACAGCACAGATGCTCCTCTTGGCTCCGTTGTCGAAGCCGGTTTGCCGTGCGGCCCCTCTGAAGATGCTCGTTCCCAGGGCCCTTGTCTAGCCTCATGCGGATGTTCTATGCGAGGCAAAAATAACCGACGTGTGCATCAAGCAGGCCAGGAAGCCATCACCAATAGGTCCACACCGAAATCCACCATCCTCAATCTGTCAGGCATCTCTAAGCATTCTCCGCCTCTCACTTGTCACGTTCGGCTCATCCTTCCGCGGACGCTTGTCATACACGAGGCGAAACTGCCAACGCCCCAACGAGATACATTGGTGCACTTCTTGTGGTCAAGGTCGAGTTGCATCCTTGCTGTGCCCGACAGGGACCTCAACGAATCCTGAGCCCGAGCCACAGGTGCCCCAAGCTAAATGGGCCCTTGGAATCATATTTCGCCGAAGATGTCTCGTTTAGGAGCCACCTACTGTTTGTTGGAGCTGCATGCTAGCTGAATATTCGCAGTGCTTCTCAATCCTCGATGTGGAATTACGGCAGATGGTTTGGTGAGATCTTCTAGCCGAACGGCCCATGATTGGGCCAGTCGTTTATTGCAAACTTCTGACAGATAGGAACCCGGTAATGCCAAAACTAGCTAGATCCGCAAAACTTGGACTCTCGGCTGGAACTGCGTACAGGCGGTTGAGTGAGCGGCTGAATCCCTGGTAGGCGAACAATTCGCCCGCCTTAACCCGCACTTGTTCGTAGCATTCCGTTCCCACAGCGAAGATTGAGCGGCTCTCGCGCCCACCAAATTATACCCTGCTGAACCCTTAGGAGAGGCTCATGACTCCGTGCGTGGTCCCGCCCAGCGCTAAATTGAGTCAGTACGACATGTGTTGTGCGTTGGGCGCCTCACTCGAGAGGACGCCCTACCCTGGCCATGCCTGGAGACAAGTTACATTTGACCGTTCAAATTATCCGGTGTAAAAAACAGTATATAAAAAATATAAAAAAAGGCCCATTGCCTCACCCCATTCGCTACAGGGTTTGACACAAGTTTTTCCGTCTCCAGGCACGTGGGTGCAAGGCTACCTCGTTGTGAGGTCCCAAACCTTGACGCCTCCACTACAATGACGAAGAGCCAGTGGTCTAGATCGCCATGGGTGCCAAGCTGATGAACTCTACGGGCCGCAAAGCATCGCTATTGGTACCCACTCATGCTGGGGCCTGGTCATCGATTTTTCGGGACTATTGTGCAGCCTGCAGAAGGCAAGACTCATTTGGTAATCCATTCGCGAGGCTCATGGATGTGGCGGCCATGAACAATCTTTTACGCTGTTGGTCATGAGAATAGCTTGCATGAACTACTCCGGTGGGAATCTGCTCACATCTCCGTTCATCTACCCAAGTTCCTCTATGAGAACAAAGGATGGCCGAGGAAAAGTTGGATCATGGTAAGGTAGGCCTGTGTGTAGGATGTTGCTAGAAAGCCGCCGACTTTCATTGTGCAAGATCTTCGATTCCTTTTTTTTTCTTTCTTCTTTCCATGTAGGTCAGTAAGATGCTTCTCATCGTTTGAAAGATGTTGATTTAGGTTACTCATAGGCATTTTTCGGTTCACTTTCGGGCGTCTATTCCCGGAGGCAGAGTGAAAACGTGCTGACTGCGTCAACGATTCTCATGAGGTCCATGATATTTACACCTTACAGAGCGAGTGAAGTCCCTCTATCAAAGTTCCAACATGAAGAAAACAGATTACTTACCTGCATGAGTGTTCTGTGCAAAAAGAGAAAGATAGGGCAGCGACTTTGGCCAAATAATACCTACTCATCCAAAGTGACTAACACCTTTTCTTTCGCGTGTTAGAGTCTAGAGTCCCTACCATGGGGCCTTATAGGGAGCGAATCGTGCTCGCTTCTCGTAACGATAGACATATTTCGAGTTTCTGGTAGCCTGTGTACTCTTTTGACGGGTTGCTAGTCAAGATTCTCGCACAATAACGCGGCCATCTAATTGCCTTCCTTCGACATAATCCACCAAAACAAAAACAAAAACAAAAACAAAAAAGAAAAGAAAAGCCACGGATGAGAAAGCTAGGGCACCTGCAGTGAATACGCCTTTATGTACTCGTGTATGTTTCCGGCGTCTCTATTTGTGTGTCTGTTGCTGGATTTATCGCAATACAAACTGAGGTTGAAAGGCTCGTTAGCAAGCTCTATATCGGCAAACCTTCTCCTCCCGTTTAAATCAGTTCAGTGCCTGTCGTGTTTCCCACAACCTACGTAAAATCATGGTTGGACTGTCCTAGGCTGCTTTTTGGGCAGCGTCAGCCTTTGTTCTACGTAGTTCGTATTCTAATCTACACTCATCGATTCCAGTAGCGCTTCTGTGGTATCGATGCACCGTTAATTTTCAGGTGTAAACGCTTCAAATTCGTGACAGAGTGTTCACAGATTGAGAAAATGTCTGTAGATGGAAATACTAAGGAATTAAACGACAAGTTTAACAATATCCCCATTTAATAATAGACAAATACTGCTTGAATTGGTCTTTCGAGGGCCGGGATGATGTTGGTGCAGCAGCCTGAAGATGGGTCGGTACCGCTTTGCTTTGGGATAGACATATTACATGGAATGACAAAGATTGTATCAAAAAGAACTTTAAACCGAATCTTACCAAATTTGAAGATGTTATGCGACAGTTATAGCATTCGCTTTGCCTTCTTGTCCGGGATCTTGCACGACATGGGTATCGTCATGATCGACGCATGGTTTGAGTGGGTTCTCACCAGACGCTTAACAAGGGTATATAATCGAAGGAGGAGCATTATTCGTGTCCCGGGACATCCGACATATGAATAACGCGAGCATACTCGGAGAATTGGGTGAGCTACGTGTGCTTCGCTGAGTCACAGCAGGGTAAGAAATTAGAATGGTTGGCGATGACAAGTGAAGGGAGAAGGAAATCAGAATCGACGCCTTTCATCGGCTGTACCTCGAGTACAGACCATACCAACAATGATCTTCCAATGAAGCAAGAAACCCAATAAGAGATGTTGTAATTTCCTCTCGCGTAAGATACGGTCCATAGGACATCAGTATTACCTTATGCACTACCACGAGAAGTAGAATGGGATGACAAAGGCTCGGTACGTCACGTCCTCCATTGCCGCGCCGCATCGGAACTCGGGCCATACCTTACTACATGCATGTACATGTCAGGTACGTCACTATGAAGGACCGGGCCTCACTTCCATCAAACACGATCCCGTGGCAGGTTTCACGATTTCGCTTTGTGGGCAACGAGAGACAAATGGGTTTGCACTCATTCCAATCCTCTCGTACATTACAACAAGCCGCTGGATGTTAAGTCTACCACGTATTCGCATCCGCAACTGCCTCACTAGGCGCTTACAACGCCACCCAAACGCCCGCCATGGCGGAACAGCCGGATGGTGACAATGTTGGTCGCTCCAAGGATATCCACCAGGCGTCGGCTGCCAATGTGTCTAGAACACCCGCCAGACAATACAGCGTGAGATACGGGTCAATATTCATCGCAGGTATTGTCCTAATCGGCTGTTATCTTACCTATCATCTACATGCGGGAACTACCAAATCCCCATACTCTCTCCCGTGGCGCGATCATGAAAGCACCTCGAAACCGTCCGCCAACCATGATGATAATGGAGCCGCGTCGTCCTCTGAGGGTCATTACTTGCTGGGCGTAGGCAAGGCCGATATTACTGGCCCCGTTGTGGAAATAAACATGATGGGTTACGCAGACGCCAAGCAGCTTGGAACAGGTCTCAGGCAGAGACTATACTCACGCGCTTTCATCGTCGGGAGCATCGATAACCCAGCGGACCGGTTCATCTACCTCGTTTTGGATACACAGTCTGGTGATACCGCGGTCCGTTATGGCATACTCGATGGTCTTCAGACGATGGGTGCCGAATACTCTATCTATGGACACGACAACTTAGCAGTCACCGGGACACATTCACACTCCGGGCCCGGGGCATGGCTCAATTATCTCCTTCCACAAATCACAAGCAAGGGATTTGATAAACAAAGCTACCGCGCCATTGTTGAAGGTTCCCTCTTGTCCATTCGCCGCGCACACGAGAGCCTCGAGCCTGGGTCTCTGAGCGTGATTACTGGCAAAGTATTTGGTGCCAATATCAACCGGAGTCTATTCGCCTATCTTGCCAACCCCGAACAGGAGCGGGCGCGCTACAACGTGAGTCCGGAGGATGATGGCTCTGTAGAGAAAGACATGACGTTGCTCAAGTTTCAACGGGCGTCGGATGGAAAGAGCACTGGAGTTCTGACCTGGTTTCCTACACATGGCACCTCGATGCTGGGCAACAACACACTGATATCGGGTGATAACAAGGGTGTGGCCGCGGACCTGTTCGAAAAGAATATGTTGGGGCGGGATGACGCAGCTGATGGCTTTGTGGCCGGTTTCTCTCAAGCCAACATGGGAGACGTCAGCCCAAATGTACTCGGTGCATGGTGCGAGGATGGGACCGGTAACAGGTGTAGCTTCGAGAACAGTACATGCAGCGATGGTAGAAGCCAGAAGTGCCACGCAAGGGGTCCTTACTTCCGGAAGAAGGACAACGGAGCTTCCTCGTGTTATGAGATTGGGAGACGGCAGTACGAAGGGGCCATGCGTCTTTACGAGAAACCCAACAGTGAACAAATCGCAAGCGGCGGAGTCCGGGCAGTCCATACCTTCCACGACATGTCCAACTTCACCTTCGCTCTCCCGAATGGAACGAGCGTTCGTACATGCCCAGCAGCATTGGGCTATTCATTCGCGGCCGGCACCTCAGATGGACCAGGCGCCTTCGACTTCACCCAACATAATTCGGATTCCTCAAACACTTCACCTGTCTGGGCTGTCGTCTCGGGGTTCTTGAAGAAACCGGGAAAGGAGCAAATCGCTTGCCAACACCCCAAGCCAATTTTGCTTGATGTTGGAGAAGTGGACAGACCATATGCTTGGACACCCAACATCGTCGATATCCAGCTCTTTAGGGTTGGCCAGCTCGTGATCATAGTCAGTCCAGGCGAGGCAACCACGATGGCTGGGCGGCGCTGGAAAGAAGCAATTTCGAAGAGAAGTGCCGAGCTTTTCCATGATGAGCTTAACGGGAAGAAGCTGGTGGTGGTTCTTGGCGGTCCTAGTAATAGTTACTCTCACTACATTGCAACGCAACAAGAATATGGGTAGGTCGTCAAGCAAGTCGGTTTCGTATCAGTCGAGGTAACTAATCCTTCCCAGCATCCAACGGTATGAGGGAGCATCGACACTCTATGGACCTCACACATTAGCAGCTTACATCAACCGAAGCGACGCGTTGCTCCCGTATTTGACTTTTGAGCACTCGGGGTCAAGACCGGCACACGACACAGGACCCTTGCCGCCGGACAATAGCAACCGATCATTGAGTTTCATTACAGGCGTAGTTTATGACGGACGGCCCTGGGGCCACCAGTTCGGAGACGTCACTTCAGATGTGGAACAGGCTACTTTTAGGAAGGGAGATCAAGTGAAGGCGACCTTTGTTGGGGCCAACCCTCGTAACGAACTAAGACTGGAGCAAACCTACGCAGCAGTCGAGCGTCGTCAACCCGAGAGCGAGACCTGGGTAAGAGTGAGGGACGACTCGGACTGGGCCTTGATCTTCAATTGGAAGCGGACGAGTGGCATACAAGGCACAAGCGAGGTGGAGATTGTGTGGGAAGTTGAGGACTGGACACCCGCGGGCGAGTACAGACTCAGATACTTTGGTGACTCGAAAGCCGTAGGAGGCAAGATTACGGCATTTGACGGCACGAGTAAGACGTTCCGGATCGAGTCACAATAGCAGGCTAGGTTTGCTGGATAATTTCGTTCGTTTTAGGAAATTGGGCCATCAACCACAGAATGACAGTCGCAGGAAAGCTGAACCTAAGATACTTGCCGATTGCCGTCGCGTCGGCAGATCAAACAAAAATAAATTGCATCATGTTGCACCGAACATGTCTCTCCGCATCAATGTCAAACGTGAACGTGAACCTCAATTAGAGTGACCCCGCACGTAGCGGCTCGTTCGCAGGCTGGAAGCTTGGCTGGCGCCGTCTTTCCGTGAAGTATCAGTCATCTGCCACGGCCGTCCAAGCATAGGGCTGCACTGGCGGCCGCGAACCACCCATAACACTTGGCGTCGTCATGTTCTGCTAACAACATCTGACCCGTTGGAGAGCTATACCTGCGAGGAACCCCGGCTTAGCTCAACTGACGCGTACGGCAAACGAGCTTGGTTGTTGCTCAATCTGGAAAGTTCTTGGAAGCATCACTGCGCATATCGATCAAATTTCAGCTTCCTTTGTTTCTCAAATCAGAATCGAGTGCGATAGCGGGCCGCAGGACATTGCGGGCTGAATTGTCAATGGCTTCAGCCGAAGTGGGAAAAAATCAAAACCCTCAGCTCGGTCCTGGTTGACGGGCTTGCGAAGAAACGGCCGTGCCCTCGTTAGTGATGTCGATAGCCCAATCGCATCAGACAGTCCAGAGTGAAAGCAGCTAGATCAGGGCCCGACAACCATGGGCGTTTTAGTTCACGTCAAACGTATCTCACAGCCACCAGTTCATATTACGAAAAACGCAAGTAACAGCGGTGTCTAGAACTTCGAGAGAGCTCGTGTTGTCGGTCGGTGCCTTTTGCATTGCATTCTCGGCAGACTCATGGGCTAGTCAGGGGTCCGACTCGCTTCGGCTGCGTTAGCTGCATCCAGTAGCGTAGCATGTCTGCGAGTCCTGGGATACAATGAGGACGATTGAAGCGAGACCACTGTTGCACGGTCGTTCATTCCAATCCCGGCCATGGTGCTACGACACGTATGCACATGCACACACCCGTATTGCTGGACCTCTCTGCATGGCCTCTTCCCTCCCACTCCCGGCCAAGGGTTCAGGGATGGTTGGAGGCCAAGAGGGCCGTGTCGTCATCCTTTTTTGGGACGCGGCTCCACATGCTGCCTCGCTTGGTGTTTTATTTCGGACGACTTGCCGCCAAACAGGCCACACTGGGCTGGGCACACTCTTGGTGATGCAGTACTATGTACTGACATTGGCAGGATGTGGAACTCCGAACTTTCGCAGCGTTGCTTTGTCTTTGGCAGGGCCTCTTCATTCGCTTTCTGTCTTAAGTATCATCTCAGTTTAGGCCCCAGTTCGTCGCATTTTGGAAGACTTTCGTCGGCTATCCGATAAGGCGTCTGTAATCTTGTGTCGAGAAGGGCCGGCCTCTCGACCTCCCCACTTCCCCCTGATCCTTGCGGTACCCCATTATTTCTGCGCAATGATTGTCGACTTGCGTGCCATTCAATGCATCAGGCTAAGCCCCTGACAGAAAAAGTCCCCGTTGTATCCGAAGCCATGGCCTTCCGCTGCTTTGACAGCAGCCACGCAAGAGAGGGGGGAAGGGAAAAAAAAAATGTACGGCGCAACTCTGCCTCTCAGGGCAACGGCGGGAATGGACGGTAATTACCCTTGGGCCGCGGTTTCGTTCCATGCACATCCGCATTGCTTTTTCCACATGAGGAAGGCCTTGATCCCTTGGCTTTGTTTTGCATGCTGCCAATAGACTTTCGTCCTCGTCTTTCCCAATATTTCGAAGCCAGGGCAATGTTCCGGAAGTGTACCGTCGAAAATGTTAGCTTCCGAGTGAGTAGAGACCATTGCCAAGGGGTGGGGGGCCGTGGACTTTTGGTATGATGGACACTAGCGGCTGAGCCCACGTATCCGCCCCACGGCGAGAAGGCATGGCATGAGATGGATGCACCAACAATAGTACAGCATCCGTCCCTGGTCCTGTAGCGTAGGGCACCTTGCCTTGCGTAGATAGCCTAGCGCAGCCAGCTATGCCAGGAAATGGGGAATCCTATTTTCTTCCTCTTTCCCACATCCCGCTCGTTGTGAGGCTCGTGTTCTGGTGTTTTCCCGTTCCCACATTGACAATGCTCCCCCGGTGAGCAGCAGCGGTGATCTCCTCTCTGCTACTCTGTACCTTGCACAGAGACAGGTTAGCAGTCAGTGTGGTACCTGCGCCGAGAAGCTGGGTAGTGGGCGCTTGTGCACATCCCGGGGTGACGCTGACGCTGACGCTGGATCTGAATCTCATCGTTCGCTTTTTGCTGTGCCTCGTGTTGCCTTCCTCACCTTACTTGCCTTTGCCTCACCTCCTTTTTCCGCATTCCCAGTGCGTTGCGCATCCCTCGTCGCACAATCCCCGTCGCTGCAACTTATCCCTCTGTTGAATGTTTCCCCCCCTTCCCCAGTCTTTCCCTTCCCCTCTCACGTCGACTTGCCCTTGCAAGGAGGACCGGGACTGGAATTGACATTGAAACTGGAACTGGAACTGGAACTGGAACTTTGACCAACGGGATCAGGTTCGCACTTCCTTCCACTTAACAACCAACCCTTTGCTTGGGTTGGCATTTCCGTTTTCCTTTCTATCGCTCTTTCACTCTTCTTTCCCTCTTCCCCTTCCCCTTCCCCTTCCTCTTCTTTTCTTTTCTTTTCTTCTCTTTTCCTTTCCTTTTTCTTTCGCTCTTGCCGAAACACCCCACCTTGCACCTTCCTCGTCGTTCGCCATGACTGTCGACCGTCGCTTCCTCTCCCATTTGGGGACAGGCTTCACTACAATGTCACTGCGAAGTTGGAAGATAGCTGTGCTCGTCGCCCTCACCCTCCTCCTCGTCATCCCACTCTACCAGCTACGCGATCACTCCCCGGGCTACTACAAGGATTATCTCTACGATCACCTCTCCAAGTACCTCGATCGCAATACCACCCATGTCTACAACAACACCCTCTATCAAGAAGGCACCGAGTCCGCCGTCCACCAGCAATGGAACTTCAGCTCACCTTGCGACGGCTTCCCCAACATGAACGGGATCCAACTTGTCATGAAGACAGGCGCGACCGAGGCCTTTGACAAAATTCCTACGCAGCTGCTCACCAATCTGCAATGCGTTCCGGATTTCCTACTGTTTTCTGATTTGGTATGTTGTCGCAACTTTCCAACGCTCGCGCATAAAGTTTCCCATCGACCGGTTCGCTTCCGCGTGGCGCATGGCCGGCGTAAACTCCAAAGCCTCCCCGCGCTGGCCCGACCCGAGCTTAAGTCGAACATGTCCAGCATTGTGCTTTGTGCGCTGATGTTAACTTGTGTAACAGGAACAACAGATTGGTAAATACCATATTTACAACGTCCTCGACCGGGTCGACGAGACCATTCGCAAGGCACAAAACGAGTTCAGGCTCTACGACGCGCAACAGGCTTGCCCTATCTCCCAGAAGGAGTGCACGGGCGATATGAAAGGCGCCTGGGACCTCGACAAGTACAAGTTTCTCAACATGGTCGAGCGAACCTGGGAGATGCGCCCTGACAGGGAGTGGTACGTCTTCGCCGAGGCCGACACATACGTCGTCTGGTCCAACCTCGTCCATTGGCTCCGCGAACGAGCCAAACCCGAGGAGAACCCTTACGTGGGCAGCGTCGCCTTGATCAACAACTTTCCTTTTGCACACGGAGGTAGCGGATACGTTGTGTCAGGCGCTTTCATGAAAAAGATGGTGGAAACTATTCCAGGCATTGCAGCCAAGTATGACGAGAAAGCACCTCACGAATGTTGCGGAGATCTCCTTATTTCCATGGCTCTGGATGAGGTTGGTGCCAAGGTCAAGCAGGCACATCCCATGTTCAATGGCGAGAAGCCGAATACTTTGCCATACGGCCCGGGCCACTGGTGCGAGCCTATCTTCACCATGCACCACATGAACTCGGAGGAGGTCAGCTCGGTCTGGCAGTATGAGCAAACGCGGACCAAGAGTGTAGGTTCCCCGAGCACGGCCACGATGCTGCCGACTTTGCGATGGCTAACATTCTTACAGGAGATCATGCAAATTAAGGATCTGTATCACACCTTCTTCAAGCCGCACCTGACCGCGTACCGAAAGGATTGGGACAACATGGCCGACGATACCTGCTACATCTCCCCCGACGAAAAGGCTCAGGAAGACGCTGGCGGCCATGAAAAGGGTCGCCAAAAGAAAGAAGAAGAGAAGAGCCCCGTGGAAAAGATAGCGCACACGTCGCGATCCGCTTGCGCACTTGTCTGCGAAGCGGCCGGTTTGGAGATCTCAGAAGAAGAGTTCGATAACCTGGATTCGGATATTGAACGCAGCGATTTCGTCAAGTCCAAATATGAAGAGCGAGATGGCGACACCAACTTTAAGAAGGACCGAAAGTGCTTCCAATGGCGATACCATAAGGGAATTTGCTGCACGTCCAAGAGCTTTAAGTTCGGCAAGCCGCGCGTTGAGAAAGAGAAGAAAGACAAGTGGACCAGTGGCTGGTTTGTTCAAGGAATACACGACTGGGTTGATGCCCGTGGAGAATGCGACAGCATTGCTTGGAGAGAACCAAGCTAACCGACCGAAACCGTGTCACGGCGGCTGCGGTTTACAATATAATGGCATAAAGCCGCGACATAGAAGCCAGGGCGGTTGCCACTGGCTGCGGCTGATTTGAGCTTTCGCTGGCATGCAAAAGTGCAATCATAATCTAGATATCGGCGTTCAGGGGCTCGGATCTTTTGTTTATCAAGGGGAGAAAGAGGGTGGCATATATCCTTTGACCTGGACAGGTTTGGGCGAATTGGCGTTCAGGATGAATGGACGGTGCTTCATGAGGAGCACCAGTCTGTATAAATATAGAAAGACCTTTCAATTTGGCTGAGTTGGCCCATTCGTGGCAGTCTACTTAGCGCATTGTATGTTGTTAATACTCAAATACAACCACGACATTTGTTTCACCTGATATGTACCTAAGACAATGCAGCGCTTGTCCAATGCGGACGCTGCGGCGGGGCGACGTCATGATTGGGCCGAAGAGAAGTAAATATACTTACTACCTTATCGTTCCAACACGGGGGTCGTTGTGGTGTGAAACCTCAGGCTTATTTATCATTGGCACATTGTGGCCACGGTACAGACGTCATACCAATCGTGTCATGATTCGCGACATCGGGATTCAAGTCGTCCGGTTCAAAACATCGCACACGAACATTTCAGGAATGCCAAATAGGCGTTTGTTCTCATCGTTCTCATTAAAGGTGTGTCGTGACTCTCTACTCTATAACGGAATCCAACTGGCCAACTGTGCCGGCAGTGGTTCTCTCTATACAAAAAACCTGGTATGAATCCAAATCGCTATCACGCTGCCCATGTGTTCGGCAGCTTCTCATTAAACGCCACATGAAAACCACTCGGCGCTCCTCGTAACCTACAAGTTTCCTTCCCTTCTATGATTCCTCCAATTGCACGTTGAATCCACGTGGAGACTGGGCTGCCCCACTCGAAACGAACATCTTTAGTTGACTGCGTGAGCCTTCTTTCCACCGTGACGCCCACATCGGTGGGGGTTCTTGGGTGAGCTCATGAAGCAGTATGGCTTTGCTTCGTCGCCGGCGGGCTTGCCGAAGATCTGCTTGATTTCGCAGTACTGGTAATCAGCACCCATCCAATCCCTCAAGTGGCGATGAAGTTCGCAACGAGAAATGCCACACTTTCGACAATAGACCTGACCCTTGACACGCAGCTGCTCAAGTTCTCGCTCCTTGACGCTCGCGGGAGTCGTGACGGGATGCACAAGTGGGGAAGCACCTCGCCAAGCCCATTCCATGTCATTTGGTCCAGAATAACGGCTGCACAGCGGCACCTTGCCGTTCTTGCGGCGGTGAATAGCGTACAACTTGGAGTGAGCGAGGCCAAGGCATGCGCCATCGATAGGGTCCAGAAAGTCGAAAAGGTTGTAGTGGAGTTCTGAAGGAAGATCGAGAAGGCCGAGCCGAGCGGATGGTCGGGGCTGACCGTGGGGAATGGGCTCGTGGTCAGTGACGGAGTAGGAGCGGCGTGGAGTGGGCAGCTTCGGCCGTTGAGGAAGTTGGATGGTCTTCTCTTGAATGGGGGTGGAAGGCGAGGTAGGAGATGGCGCCTTCGACATTGCGAGCGGCTCGTTTTCAGGGATGACGGCAACAGCTGTCGCAGGCTGCGAGAGATGGTGGCCAGCAACATGGTCACCCTGATAATCCGTCAATGACCATCCTCGTCGTGGCGCCCTCATGATGCCCCGCTTCATGTTGAGCTCTCGAATTCTCTGGGCGTGTTCCTCCCTCGTCATCATCTTTCCCTCCTGCTTCCCCCGCCGTTCCTCCGAGTTGGTTTGATCGGCCGCCCCATTGTTCGAATAGGGGGCGCTGGGCATAAGCTGCACCATTTTGGATGGTTGAGTTGAGTGTCGTGAATGTAAGATGATCAAAGTCGACTTGGTCGACGCTGAGGATGCAGGGTCGTAAGGTATGGATTGACCACAATGAAGTGAGTGATGAGTCCCTGAGCGAGTGGCGCGAGGAATCACAGATCAGGGGGATAAGCGCCGAGCCAAGTTGAGGCGCCAGCTAGCAAAGAATCTTATGATAATGAGTATCGTGGTGCCTTAATAGCAAGTTCATAGAGTCAAAGAGGAGCTGTATGAACGCGGACGACGGTGCGAGGAGGCAAGTATTTAAGTGGCCACCAGACCGAACACCTGGGAAGGGGGGGGGAGGGGGATAATAGCCAGGTACGGATGATGCCGAGGTGGTCCGAGAGGCGGACTACGCGGTGGTGTGATGGAGCCGGGGATCCATCGTGGGAAATTTTGCACGCAGCCTCCTCCGACAGGCGACCCATGTGGCAGCCAAAACGGGCCAAGGCAATGGCGATAAGCTAAAATGACTAGCGCCCATGAATCAGGGTCAATGATGGAGTAGTAGTTCCACGTCCAGTACCCATCATGGCAGATGATCACTGCTGTGTTTCGCCCAAGACGTGGAGCAAACGGAACACATCTTGGTCCCAAACAGACCCTTTCTGCCGCGAATGCCGTCAAGTTCACAAGGCGGAGGAGCAAGGAGAGAGGTTTTGCCCGGTGGCGAGACCAGGGTCGGCGGAGAACAGGAGCAGCGATATGCGGGCGAAGGCGGCCTCGATTGCCAAACAACCCTTGTGCGTGTCAATTGTGGTGGGCCCTCTGTTGTGTTTCCGTGATCTCACTGCAGCGCTCTGGACGAGCTGGGAGTTGGTCGGGTGGGTTTTCCCCGGATAAAGCTGAGCCCCTCCCCTCCCTAACCCTCTGAGAAGGCATATCGTGATATGGGATAGTGGGGGTGGTCTCGACTCTGTTCAAGAGCGGTGTCGCCGTTCAGCACGCGAGTGACAGGGCCCCGGACGGCCAAGCATGCCAGGTGCGAGTCGGTTGAGGAAGCAAACAGAACGGCAGCGACAATGACGAAGTGGATCGCCAGGCACCCAGCCCGACTCAAGAGGTGAGTTTGTACTGTTGTAACAGAGTTTGACAGAGCTTCTAGCGTTGATCTATGGTTCGGCGGCTGTCAATTTTTTTCCTCGCCGTGTGTGTGAGGCATGTATTCTTTGGCTGGTGATTTGTCTCCACTTGGGTGAGATGGTGGCATAAATCTTGAGTCGCGCAAAGGGTCCGATTCAATTAACCCCGGTCAATTCCCTTTGCTTTGAGATCGTCGCGCTGGTTGAATTAATTCCACGGGGGGACGGGGTGCTTTGCGCCCATCCCATCTTTGTCCATTGATCAATAACCGCTTCGCTTCCTCGGAGGGGGATCCATTGACCCGGTCCGGCGTCCCCATCCGTCGCACGAAAGCTCCACTTTGGCCCTCTCAGCCCCGTCCACGATGCGCAAAGAGCATCATTGCGGAGCCAAATATGTCACCAAGCCGGCCCCTGCTGGGGTGCCTCGCCACCTCCACAGGCCTTCCGTTGTTTGATCTTGGATGACAGAATGACCCTCCGGTTCCTTTTCGAAAGCAGCGTCTGGTGAAAGGCCGTCGAGGTTCAGCGACTGAGTGAGGGGGGGGGAACAGGTGAAGTTGGATTAATGCAGGTTTGAGGCTGAGGGCTCGGTGATACGAGATGTCGCCGAGGCCGAATGACTGGACCGTCGTGTTGTCTGGTGGCGTCTCGAGATGTCACCCCACGCTGCAGGCTCTTCGGGTTGAATCGTAAACCAGGCACTGCCCAATCCTTGTTTGGAAATATATTTGTGATAGTCCAGCCCAGTCTGGCCCTTTGTCTTCAGCTGCACCCGCCGGATAACTGCAACGGTAAGGCCCGCGTGCCGTGTCTCAAGCGGGCGAACCACAAGCGAGACATGCAGAACCGTCCTCGAAACCGGGATTCGTGCAGATTGAAAATTTAGCCATCCTCGTCGCAAGCGTCAATGCGTTGGCCGAGCTCTCCTTTACCTTCCCTGACGGTATGTCATCCGTCGGAGCGGTCTGCAGGCACGATGTGTTCCAAGGCCTTCTACGTGGGGGGTCCTGCATTTGGTTCCAGTGAATGCATTGTCCATCTTTTTGGTGATCAAAATAAACCCGCATGACCATTGCCGTACGCACCCCTATCCCTTGTTTCCATTGTTCTAGTGGCCAGAGACGGTGAACCACGTCTGCTTGCAGTCAAGGTGCCAACGCCTGCATAACCGCATCTCCGCGCGCACCTCGTAGTTATACGCTGGCCAAGTTGCTTCTATTTGGGGCCATTCGTAATGCGCGTCGGGCTGTTTCGGCTTTCGAACCCGACCATGTAAGCTGTGGCATTCTCACGACGCACGAGGACCCTTCAGAAGTCGCTGCACGCCATGTAACGGTATCGAACAGTTACACTATGGAGCTGGTGTTGGCAAGCCAAGCAATTGAAGGTAGGTTGGCCTAGCATCGGGGTCTGAGGTTCAAATCAGCGACCACGGATGCAACATGTACGCGATGATTCGATGCCTTGGTTTGATGATGAACCTCTAATGGCTGCACTTTTCCCACCTGCAGAGTAGCAATGTTCTTGTTGGAATTTCGACAATCGGAAGAAGATAGTCACCAGGTTGTGGTGCAGCAACCCGCCGTGGCCTGACCAGCCCAGGTCGTGAGCAAATATCAGATGCCGCAACATTTGAGATCCGCGAAATTATCGGCAATCAAAGCGGCAGATATATCATCTCACCATAAAATAAACAGACCATGTGACGCTTGTTTACATATTGATTCCAGGTAAGGCCATTGGAAATTTATCTCTATTGACAATACTTTATAATTTATTGGTCTAGATACGTAGCTTTTTACATACCGCTTCCTTCTCATCGATCAGCCTACCCTGTACACGCTGCTTTCTCAAAATGCACTCCCCCTTCAATATTGCCACTATTGTGCTTGTATGGACCAAGATATTTGGTCAAACGAGAAGCTAAGTCTGGCCTGGAATGGAATGAATGGCTTCGTGAAGCGACATCTTCAGAGGCACGGGGTTGGTTGCCGCGCCAGACGACTCTACTCGACATGTTTCGTTGGTGCTCAGTTCCGGTGAGGTATCATTTCACCACACCATGGTAGACACCCAACCCCCTTCGCACCTTACGTGCTCAGTCGAGGCCACTGACGAAGTGATACCCTCCTAATTGGCCATGGTCATGGAGCCTGCTACGTGGATTTTGTCGCGGAGATCACAATGGGTCGAGTAGTCGATGCCTGCACGAGCCAGCGAGTTGACGCCGGCATACCACTGGGCCAGCCAAATTGGAATGGTAAAAGAATCGAAGACCACACATCGCCGGAACAAAGGTACTCATTGATTCTTGTATGTCTCCTCAATGCCACGCCTCCCCAAACGCCATATTCTGAACAGCAACCGGTTGGAATGGGTCTTTTGCACCACTGTCTCTCTGACCGCCATGGGATGCGCGAAAGCAAGTTGTCTCCGTACGAAAGCCCGGGGTTTTAGATGGCGACCCAGATCAGCATGATGACAACGTCCAGGCCCTTGGCCTCTCCGCCGTCGTACTTGAACGTCCACATACCGTCCTTCTTCTCGTCCCAGTATGCGCCGGTGGCGCTGTGCATACCTCGTCGGCCGACGTGGGGCTTGCCGTCGGTGGCAGTCGCCTCGGAGCTGGTAGAGACCTGGGCCTCCTCGGCCTTGGAGTCGGTGCCGCCGCGGGCCTTGTTCAGGGCAGAGGTTGGGACGAGGTGCTGGACGATGGTGCTGTTGCAAGCAAACTTGTACGAGGGGGCGGAAGCGCCCTCGGGCGTCGACTCGGAGATGACGGCCTTGAGCAGGGAGTTCTATGCATGATTCGTGTGGTCAGCGCATGTGCGGGCGGTGAGACGGCCACGACTCTCCGGGATACCGTTCTACATACAATAATGGTCGAGTTCCATTGCTCCGTCTTCGCGTGGTCGTAGAACTCGGCGCTTCCGATAGCGCTGTTGCAGACCTGAGGTCAGGATGGTTAGCGGGTATGCACCGGCGACGCATGCCGTCCTGCCCCGGGCCGGGACAGCTCTGGGAGGAGGGGCGCGACGTACGTCGGAAGCGATCTGCTTGAGGCGGTTGAGGGCAATAGGCTACAGTAGAAATGGGTTAGCATCCACGGGGCACCGACACAAAATACGAGAAGAACCGATCGGTACTCACAGGAGTGGCCATTGTGAGGAAGTTAAAGGAGGTGTTCGTTACAGAGGTTGGAAAGCAACAGGCGTAAACAACGTAATTGACGTGCGAAAAGGCAATGCTTGGTGTTTGTAGGGTAAACGGGAGCAAGAGTCTACGTCGCAAATTGACCAGGGGCCAAGTAAACAGTGATCCCCACTCGTGACACGAAATTTGGTTACTTTATGCGCCTCTCCTCCAGCGTGGTGTTTTCAAAGCTGTTTGGCTTTCCCGTTTAGGTATCCATGCAGAGCTCGGTCATTCTCTGGACAATCCTCACGTGACTCCTCGACCATCCCCTCTTTGTTTTAGGTACTGTAGGTAAGTACTTAGGTACCTTGCCTCGATTGGCCAAAGAAGTACCGTGGGCCGGGGTGCTGTAGGCAAGGTACCTCGTCCTCTGGTCTCTTGGTGAACAAGCAAGCCCACGTGCTCGGCCTAGAGTCCGCTGAAAGCAGGCCTTGGGGTGGAGGGGGGCTAACCGCAGCAAGCTTGCAGAAAGATCTTTGCTTGTCGTCACAATTGCCGGCCGTCCAATCCGAGCAGCGTATTGTCCTTGTGCACACTAGCTTCGTTGACTGGGAGCAACCTTTTCCATCGTCTATTCCCTTATTACTTACTGCATCCGTATTTCGCCCGGTTGAGACAATTAACAGCTGCTGTGCCGCCGTGTCGCTCACTACCTCGCCTTACGTCTGCTCTCGGAACACGCCTCGACGCTTCTCAATTGAAAGCAACGACTACTCCGGGCCTTTCGACGAATAACAACAAGTAAAGCAGCGCACCCCACCCTCAAAATGTCTTCGCAACCTCTCCTTCAGACTGCGCCAGGTACGCTTGCTGCTTTCCCTCTGTCCAACGGATAGTGAGCAGTCATGGCTAACTGATTCGACAGGCAAGCGTATCGCCCTGCCCACTCGAGTCGAGCCCAAGGTCTTCTTCGCCAACGAGCGAACCTTCCTGTCATGGCTTAACTTCACCGTCATCCTCGGCGCCCTAGCCATTGGCATGCTCAACTTCGGCGACCGCGTCGCCTTCATCTCCGCCTTCCTTTTCACGGGAGTTGCCATGCTCACGATGATATATGCGCTGGTCACGTACCATTGGAGAGCCAAGTCGATTCGGGTGAGGGGTCAGGCTGGTTTCGACGACCGTTTCGGCCCGACGTTTCTGGCCATTATTCTTCTCCTGGCCGTCGTTGTCAACTTTGTGTTGAGGATCGTAGACCAATCCAAGAAGCAGAACAACGGCAAGGTGTAGATGCGGGATCAGACAGCTCTGTAATCAGCATTGGTCGCTCCGGCTCTAGCGGGACGGTTTGGAACCCACAAGCCAGAATTATGGATGTAGGATGATCCGTGTAGATAGTTGTTTTCGAAGGAAAGCTCAGATAGCGCTGGATATGAGCGGACTTTGGCGTTTACCCGATGGCAGTATTCATGTTTTTATTATGGCAACATCACCAATAGCGGGACTGACAGTGGCAAGCAATAAAATAATTGAAGTAAAAAAAAAGCAGTTTGTGATTGGGTATCTCGTGTTAACGCCTACTTCCCCCAGAAGCATTTCCCAGAAAGTCATACAAATCCCCTTCCGTCCTGAGCATAAGCGGGCTTGACAGTTTGATCTTGGATCGGCTTGCTCTTGTATCAGCTTGCTCTTGATATAACCATTCAGCCCATCCATCAAGATTTCGCCTTCTCGCTCGTCTGTACCGTGACGCCAGTTTTCAATTTCAAATCTGGGACCGGCCTGATGGAAAGGAATACCCTCATGGATTTGGCCACACGTGTCGAGACTGACGGAAGAACAGCCTTCTCGAACCGACTTTCCATAACTTCAAAATCGTCGCTGTCAGAGCCTTCGGCGGCTTCTTCTAACACTGTCTCCTCAACCACATCCTTGAGCTTCTTCTCTGAAAGTGGCAGGTCAAACAGCTGATTGTACTGATACCAAGGCTTGCCCTCTTCGGCAAATACACGTTTGCATTGCTCCACGATTGTAATCAGCTTGCAGACATCCGCAGTCCGCGCATACAACAAGCCAATGGGTGGCCTCTCGGATTCGCAGGTAGCTAGGATATGCGACGCGATAGAAGTCACCCGCTTCTGGATTTTGGTAGAGGAAATGACGGACGCTGGTAGGACATTGTATCTCGGCGAGAGCTCGGAAAGCACCGCCTCGTGCGGCGTGACGAGAGAGATCCCCTGTGCTTGGAATACCGGACTACAAGACTTCTTCGATGATGCATCCTTTTGAGTTGCTTCTTCTTGGGCTTTGCGCTTCTTCGTAGAGGTCACGGGCTTTGAGATGGGCGACATTTTGGAGTTTTGCGGCAAGAAATTCTTTGATAAGACGAAAAACAGCACTGATTAAGGTAGTACCCAGTTTAGTTAGTCATCCTTGACCCTTGGGACGACTGCTGGCTGTACCCTCCTAAGATACAGCACCGTACCTCTCTGGTGGGGTTCTTCCATGCATCAGTACAAGGTAATGCCACGAAAGTGATTAGTAGGGAGCATGTTCACGTGGGTGCAGGTAAGAGGAAAGGCTCCTTAGAGGTAGGTGGTTCGCCCTTAAATTTGCCCTAAGCTTTACATATCGGAGCTGTATGAGCAGGTAGAATTTCACATCAAAAAAAACAGCGTGATCTGTTTTCTTGTTATGCTGTTTGTTCGGCTTCATCCCACAGCTTGAATGCAAGACCCCGAATAGTCTCTGTGCAAACGCAGGGATTGACCAAGCTACCTTATCTAAAAATGATGCCACTTATACCCCAGCTGAACATTCTAATTAGTGTAGTTTACGCCCATGAAGGTTCGAGTCATGACGGGTGAGCACGTCGACCAATAGCAGAAGACAATTGCATTTCCCGTTGAACTTTATGATGGATAGTGGACGGGTTGAGCTGATGGTGTTTCCTGTCATACAACTTCTCCATGAGGCCTTCACAAACTCCCAGCTGCCAGGGCAGGAACGCCCTTTCTGTTACGTCGAGTGTGCTGGGGCAAATGACGCTTGAGCTAGGTGTCTTCCCTTCGTATGTCGAACCGTATCAAGTGACGTCTTAATCTAGGAGCAGGCCTCCATACGATGAAGCCCGCGGAGCCAGTGGGTCCACCAGGGCAACCTAAAGTTCCCGATGCTGCACGTTGCGGTCATGATGGTGATCTGGGCCCAGGCGAGTTGTGGAGAGCTGCAGCAGAGGGAGCGAAAGGCCCGCAGGGGCTGCCTACAGCGAGCATCATAGCGCATATTGGCGCTGGAGCTTCCCCTCTACGAAGAAACGAGATGTGATCGCTCGATTCGCTCAGACGTTCATTACTGGAAGAGTCTTAAGATTGCCGATATGTTTGCAACATGGACACGGAAGACTAGCGATCATACAATTGCTTCAACGCTAACCGTGCCCTGTGCCTGTCGATACTTGATGCTCTCACAGGCACAGTTGATCATGGAGACCGTAAACGCGCGTTCCGGGCAGTGTGAAGGATTCAGCGCGCCAACTCACCAACTGGTAGGCCTGTTACGGAGAGAAATAAGAGGCGTGTGTCCAGAAAAGCTCTTGCAAAAAGCCCCGACTCTGGACCATTCAGCAAGCATCTAGAAGCAACATGGAACACATGTATTTCTCTCCCGAGCTCTGTCGATAGCCCAGTTTAAACGATCCGGAATGGACATGCCTCGGTGTTGAAGCCAAGGTTGAAATCGTCTTCGTGGTTTCTCATGCTCGTAATTCTTTCTTTCTTTTTCTTTTTCTTCCCATCTAGTATCCCAGCCAGCGCCACCTGTTCCTTGGTCTCAAGGCTTGTAACCTATCTCCGACATTCCTTGGACAGCTTAGTTGTGTCTCACCTGTTGGCAGGATCTTGGTTTTGGGAAGAACTGCGCTAAAATCTACACCCGTAGCTCAATCTGTGGTCCACAAGAGAATGTCATCACGGGCCGCTATTGAGCTCAGTGAACTCAAACCAGCTCCTCCGATAGTTCACGACCTCCGAAAGTGGCAAGTTGGAGAGTCGATGGGGCCGAACGCACATGTTGCTTCCAAATTCACGCAACGCGACAACTTCCGTTCATAATCGGCTCGCCTGCCACAGTTCTGCTCCCCCCATCGCAAGTTGCCGTGTCTCAAAGCTTCTTCAAGGGCTAACACCTTCGCCCTCGTTACACATCTGAAGGAGGATAGCTTCGAGTAGTGGCAATTCTGGTTGAGACGGGTCGCTTCGCCTGCCTGGAGGTAACGTGGAGTCGAGTCTTAACGACACACCTCTGGGCCGTGCTTAGTCCCAGAGCAACCTTGCCCAATCGATCAGTTTCCGAGCCTCCCCGTCGTGGTTTTGCTAACAGACTTGAGTAGTGAGTACAGGCACCCTGGTTCCAAATCATGCAGGTTAACTCCCAGCAAGGCCCGGCACTGTACTTTATGCTAGCTGTTGTTGTGCCTTGATCAAGTTGCTGAGTGGGAGTTCTCGTCAAGTTTGTATTTTGCTACTGCGTTCAACGCAACGCCTTTACCAAGGCTGATTTAAAACCCCCGTCGTGCACGCACTTGTAACAAAAAAAAAGGAATTGTCTAAAACAAATAGGGGAAGGAAGAAAAAACAACAACCACGAAAAAGCATATTACGAGCACTGAGCAGGCTGGCAGAATAGCTGAGCTGACCTGATTGCGCAGCTCTGGCACTTGCTAGACCAGGGCTGATTGGATGCCACTCCTGCGATGGGGCCCATGCGCAGCCGGACGCACACACAGCACACCCCTCCCTTGCAGACGCAGATTGGTTCTCGTCAAACGGCCCACCTCCAAAACAATCTTTCCTCCACCACACCATCATCGCACCCGCCCCATCAGCCAACCAAACCAGAGCTCCCTCCCTTTCTCTCTATTGCCCGAGCAGAGCGACTCCTCAGCCAGCAAGGTGTGCGTGTGTCAGACTCCCACCAGAAACCATTTCATCGCCCCCCAAGGTTACCCGTCGGGCGCCTTCCTTTGCGCTGCATTTCCTCCCTTTCTTCCTTTCTCCTGTCATCCTCTCCCTACCACCCAAACACTGACCAAAATCTTCTACCTCTCCTTTCAACTCACCTCTCGTCCTCTATTGCTGGACCAGTACGCGATCCGAGGCTTTCGCTAGCGCTCGTTTCTCCTCCCCTTTTTTTCTCTTTCTCATTTCCCGCCTGGGGTCGCGCCGCACTTTCGGGGAGCTTGCCTGCTGAGCTGACCTTTGTTTGCGACCGACGTGCTTTTTTGAGGGGGCCACATCATCGCTCACCCGCCCACGCCCACGCCCCCCCTTGGCCTTGCCTCAACGGGTTAAGGACTTTATTGGCCGACTCGCTTACATCAGCAGAAATCGCATCACCGCCGTGCGACCTCTCCTATTCAGTGTTGCTGCCTCGACTTGGACGGTCCAGTTGCGCATTTGTCGCAACACACATTTACGCTCTCTCTCCCTTCGCAGGGCGTGCTCATGTTTCGATTCTGGGGCTCCGAGTCTTGGGGAAGCGATAAGAACGCCGACGCGACCGCGCCGTTCTCAGAATCAGAGGCTCATCAACTGTGCGACTCACCTACAGCAACTCCATCTACCGTGTCGGACCTGCAGTCTTTCAAGAAGAGACGGCTTGACTCCGACGCCACAGACGGGTCGCTGAGTCAAGATGAATCCGTCAAGCGTGTCAAATTAGCTCCAACCCCATCCGATGATGGCCCGTTGCCATGCGACTCTGGCAGTCGCATGTCCACAGCAACGCCAAGTGTCGAGACAGCGCGCGACGTCATCAAGCACCAGTTTGGCTTGGAGATCCTTCTCAAGCACAAAGAGATTCGCCTTATCGACCAGGAACTCGCCAAGTGCCAGATAGCTCTCGAGCAGCTGCGTCGCTGCCACTTGATTCCTTACCCGGTAAACTGTCCCACTCCTGAGCAAATGATGAACGTCAGCGCCGGAAAAGGCTTTGCGCTACAGACAAAGCCCGGTGATCGTGTGCCAAAATGGGCGCCACCCTTTGGTGTTGTAGAAGGGCCCTACGCTCGACACTATGCTCGCTGGCTCATCCCTGATCCTGCGTTCGATGGCGTCGAGCCTGAACCGCAATTTCTTCATGATACGCTTTCTAGAACCTCGACAGTGGAGGGCAGGGCTACAAGGAACAGCGCAACTGATTCCGGCGCTCCCAGGGGCCGATCTGCCCGTGGCAGCAACAGTAGGCACTTGCAGGCGCTACCCAGCGGATACACTGTGCCCAAGGAGAAGCCGCTTTATTGTACAGTCAAACGTTCTGATGGGATCACTGTCAAGCTTGTGTGCGTGGATTGCGATCGCTCAAACTTCTCGAGCACGCAGGGGTTCATTAATCACTGCAGGATAGCACACAAACGTGACTACAAAAGCCACGAGGAGGCTGCTGTTCACTGCGGTAAACCCATCGATGCCGCTACTCCCGTTGAAGAAAAGCCTGTTCTGTTGCCATCAGCCACCACCGATCTTGTACACCCATTTGCACAAGCGGCCGTGTCCGACAAAGACGTCTACAAGCTTTTGCAATCCCGCATTGCAGATTCCAGGGCCTTGCTCGCCGAAGACAAACTACCCGGTTTCACTAGCGAGCCCTCGAGCTCTGCGTCGCCTGTCAAGAAAACCGTCACCAACTCCGAACCCAGCAGGACTAGTAATTTCCATGGCGCCCCTGAGACTCCCTTTCTATCTGAATTTTTGGCAAACCGAAGCTTTAATGGTGATTTAGCGGAGATTGTCACGGATGCGCGAACGCCCCTATCGTTGGAAGACATTACGCCTGATGATGATTCTGAGGACGTGGAGTCAGCTATTCCATTGTTCGACGGCACAAGTGACTCGGCCCCTGTGCGTACCCAGGTCATGATGCGCATGCCAGCCAGAACCGCGCCCAGCAGTTCTCCTGCACCGCAAGGTTCTGCATCCTGCCCTGTTGGCGCTAAAGGCAGAGCACCTCACTTGTCTTTTGTTCCACCTCCCGCTTCTGCTAAGGGCATGATTGCTAAGGATGCACCAACCTCAATCCTTTCGGACGAAGATATTGACATGGAGGATGCGAATCTAAGCCCTCATACGCTTGTTAGCAACAACGCGCCATCCCTCGTTAGTGACGATGGAGAATATGACGATTCGGATGAAGGCTCTTCAGTTTCCGGAGCAGATGATGCAATGGACGCCGACTCCGTCTCGGACATGGCTGAGATAACGTTGGATGACGAGCACGACCCTCGAGCGCTCCGACGTGGATCGAGCGGTGTTTCAGGATCAGTTCCTCTCCGCAAGGATGAACCGAAACATGTTACTTTCATCAGCCCCGTGAAGGGTAGCGCAAAGGAGCGACGACCACACAAAGCCTAAAAGCGTTCTTCATAGAGTGCTGAGCGCATTGACATGCTCCTTTGCCACCATGATGGATACCATCTGCTTACCACCACCTGTTTCAATGCACATATACTCTAATCAGTCTGCTGGCCCTTGATAGAATGTCGTTCCGTTGGATTCTCCTCTTTTCTTGGAATCCACACTTCAAATACCTTACTCCTTTTTAGTCAACCTTTCCCCCTTCTTCTCTTTATTGTTTTGGTTTCTAAGCTTGCAGTTCTTGCTTTTACACCCTCCAATCGCTGTTTCTCCTACCGAGACCAGCTCGCCCTAACCGGTCTTTTGTGTCGGCATCGATCGACGCCACAGGCCTCGGGGCACGCGAGGAGGAGAAGATGGTCATGGCGCCGGTGTTCCTTTGGCAAGAAAAGTCTCTGAGAGATGGTTTTTGTGCTAGAGAATGTTATGACTTGCGCTTACACCAGGCGCATTACGGATCAGGAAGCACATGCGCTATCCTAAGATTTGTCGAGAAGACAAGACTTGACTGTTACATTAGGCGCAATGAGGCGCTGGCATTGTTGTATGATTCATTGTACGGAGGATTGCCGCAAGATCGCGAGCGTGTACGTATCATTTCTAGACAGGACGGTCTAGGAGAAAAGGACTAGAGGAATTGAGCATGCAATTACGCTCAACATATGATGGTGTGATCCTTTCGATTTAAGACGTGTTGTGGTTATGCTAACCGCGCTGATGACCCAGAAAGCCTGTCATTCACAGAATGAAGACGGTAGCGATGTCAGGTGTATAAGGAATAGGCTCGCCCAATCCTAAAAAGAGGTTGTATCGACTGACTCCATCAAAGATTATGGTATTAACGACGAATGCGAAAGACGAAATTTACACAATTGGTAGTTGTTCCAAGCAAATTTTCCTGTACACCCCGTTCAACTCCCACTCACGAGTAGCCAAACCCCGGCTTAGAGCATAGCCGCAACGACGCCGGCAACGGCCAACAGGAGACCACCAGTGTTTCTGGCGAGATTGGCGGCGGCGCCGGTTCCCTCAGGGGAGTCGGCTGACTGGGTAGGACCGGAGGGGGAGGCGGTCGTGCTGGTCTCCTCGGCGTTCTCATCGTCGCTATCGGTGGTGGCGGCAGCGGCGGCGGCAGAGGTCTGGGAGCCACTGACGGCAGCCGTCTTCGAGGCCTGAGCCTTAGTGCCGTAGAGGGAGGCATTCTGGCACATGATGGTGACCTGCTGCTGGGCGGGCGAGGCGCCGGGCTCCTTGGGGCAGTTGTTCCAGCAGCTGCGTGGAGCAGCGATTAGTACACGGTCCGGCATCACTTCTCTGCTGGGACAGATACTTACGTGGCGACGGCTTCATGGGCGGCGCACAGGCAATCCCAGTCAGCGGGCTTGCAGGCTTCGACCTTGTTGCCTTGTCAGTCTCGCGCAAACGGGTGTGTGTTTGGTGCTTCGGTATCACTCCACGTACCTTGCCATTCTCGGTGGTCAGGCATTGGTCGACGATGTACTGGGCATCGCAGTCGCTCTTCTGCGCGGAGACGCCAGCGGCGACGAGGAGAGCCAGGGAGAATAGGAACTTCATTTTGAAGGGTTATGAGAAGACGGCGGATGTCCGAGAGATGTTGTTTGGAGTTGGCAGGAGATGAGATGAGATGAAAAGAAGGAGAGCAAGTCAAGAGAGCGACGACTGTGTGAGGAAGTAGTTATTAAAAAAGGATTATATGAAGTCTGAAAGACGGCTGGCTCATCCAAACGAACTGTCTCCTGAAAGAAGGGCAGGGAAGGGGAAGGGGGAAAAAGAATGAAAAGGGAGCCGGAGGAGAGTTTTATTTATTATGCACGACAAGCATACACAAAAAGTCGGACGAGGACAAGCATCGATAAACAAGGGAATTAGAGTATAAACTTGGCCCATCCCATCTTGTCTCATTCGTGGATCTCGCGAACCCACACCCCCTACCCCCCCTGGTTCCCGCCAACCGCTTTGTCCAACTGCACAATTAGAGCTTGGCCAATTAAATCATTTGCGCCGGGGCTG
>PXOD01000047.1:0-135272 GCA_003012165.1 Paramyrothecium roridum | reverse complement strand
TCTGTCCCGGAAGGCCGTTCTGGCCATTGGCACCATTCTGGCCATTGGCACCATTCTGGCCCTTGGCACCATTCTGGCCATTGGCACCATTCTGCCCCGGGAGGCCGTTCTGGCCATTGGCACCATTCTGGCCATTGGCTCCGTTGGCTCCGTTGGCTCCATTTTGCCCATTCGAGCCATTCTGGCCGTTCTGGCCGTTCTGGCCATTAGAGCCATTCGAACCATTCTGGCCATTGCTTCCGTTGGCTCCATTTTGGCCATTATTGCCATTATTTCCGTTCTGGCCGTTCTGGCCGTTCTGGCCGTTGTTGCCATTCTGGCCATTGTTTCCATTATTGCCATTGTTTCCGTTCTGGCCATTGTTCCCGTTGTTGCCGTTGTTGCCATTATTTCCATTATTGCCATTATTTCCATTGTTGCCATTGTTTCCGTTGTTTCCGTTGTTTCCGTTGTTCCCGTTGTTGCCGTTGTTGCCATTATTTCCATTATTGCCATTATTTCCGTTGTTGCCATTGTTTCCGTTGTTGCCATTATTTCCGTTGTTGCCATTGTGACCTCCGTTGTTGCTTGTCCCGCCGGTGCCCCCGGTGCCACCGGTGCCGCCGTTGCCACCTTGTCCGGAGCCGCCATCGCCTCCATTGCCAGTGCCGCCGTTGCCTCCGGGGCCTCCATTGCCTCCAGTGCCTCCGTTGCCGCCTTGGCCGGAGCCTCCGTCTCCGCCTTGGCCATTACCGCCATTACCGGCGCCGTGGCTGCCGGAGCCGCCGTTGCCGCCTTGTCCGTTGCCGCCATCGCCACCTACTCCATTGCCGCCGTTGCCGCCGGGGCCTCCATTGCCTCCGGGGCCACCGTTGCCGCCTTGTCCAGAGCCTCCATCTCCGCCCTGACCGTTGCCGCCATTTCCGGATCCACTAGTCTTTCCTGATGAGCCTGACTGATTTGATTGCCCACCCTCGCTTGACTGGCTGCGAGCATGAATCGTAGAAGGGTTCCCAACTCTCTTGTCGATGCCTGGGCCAGCTGACACCTCGCTTCCCAAGCGGGTGGGTGCTGTCGCCCCCAAAACGGCAAGGGTTGCCAGCATCACAGTATTGCTCTTCATTTTTGTGGTATGGTCAACGAATAACTCGCCAAGACAGCTTGTCTAGTATTCGAGTTGGAGGAAGTGAAGTTGCTGAGTGGAATCTGGTAAAGATAAACAGCGTGTCAAAGTCTTCTCTTTATAGATTTCCCAAACTTGGTGTTGAATACAGACAGTCTCGAAAGATAGGCATAGTTGCGCATCATTGCTAGTTGTGAAGGTGTGAAACACCAGCGAACTCTGGAATCTGGAAGACCGGTCATAGTCAGACTCGGCGTCAACATTTGCGACTATTCAATCAAGCTAGAGTATGTCTCCTTGTAGCTGTGCACACATTGAACCTCATTCTTCTCTAACCGGCTGCCCTCAGTAGCTAAAGTGGTGGATTTGTGATAAGTGGTAGGGTGGGCTTGGCAGGGCAGAAAGCCGATCATTAAACTAATGATTTTGGTACAAAACTATACGCAGTGAGCTTGCTTAGCAGCCAAGTAGGCAATACATCTTCTGTCTTCCTCTAGTCACTTCGTGGAAAGTAGAGTACGATTTTGGCCAAGACATTTTCGCTTACTGGATCAATCTAGACGTCGGAACAATGGAGCCGAGCCAAGGAGCCTAGATACGGGGTAGACCCTTAGAGGCTCCACTAGTAATCCCTAGACGTGGCTGATCAGGGGTTCTAGCCTACGTGCCTGGATTATTGCATTCCAGTCGAACCGCCTAGGAGCCACTTGCCCGGTAACTGGAATGAAGACTACGTAACAATATGCCCAGCTGTGTGCTGCCTAGCATTTATGTTGAACTCAAACCCGAGACTACTTCAAATGCTACTGCGCCAAAAGGATTGATGAATTTTGAGTTTCTGTTTGAGCTTGTCGCCATGTCATATTATCTGGTCCAATTCTTCCCGAGCGTTCCCCTTCTCGATTTTCCGTGGCTGTGCTTAGCTCGTGGTCGAGAATCTTCAAATCCTCACAGCTACTAGGCGTGTGGCTGAAGCGCGGTAGCCCTTTACCACTCCAACACGATGACTTCTCTAGTAGTATATACCGGTCAACCAAACGTGTCAAACGGTCAGAGAAAGCCCCCAAAGTCAGAGTGTGGAGCCATCACCAGCTGAAGAAAACAACTTGCACAAACCACGCGGTTATATGGTCTAGAACAAGGCAGCGAAATGCGCCATGGCCTAAAAGCAGGTTCTCCATTTGTCGAAGAATCGCATCGCGCAAATGGCCCAAGTCAATGAATTGAAAATCAACACTGTCCAATGCCTCTAGTAGAACAAACGGATGCAACTAAGCCTTGCATCTGATGGCAAGCACATGGATTTACCTATTCAAGCCCATAAGATGAGTTGAATAAGAGTGCTTCTCGTGCAAAATTATGGGGTGTTTAACTGCTTCCCTCGATTAAACTCTGACTTTTCTCGCTAGGCCTAGGCCTACAAGCAGAAGATGCCCATCTGATTGCATGCAAGTCAGTGCCTTATAGAACAGCTAGTAGCGGTGTTTGCGACTATTGCTCCGTTTCAGATGATTCACCTACTTTCACAAGTCACACTCGAGGCTCGTATTCTCATCTTCTTCACTTTCAAGAGTCAATTGGTGACACGTGTGGTGGCGGGGCTGAACGGGTCTGGCTGGGCCGTTGTGCCACCTTGCGTTGAATATACTAGTGTCTACCATCGTGATGAAAACCAGGAAATGGGTAATTGGTACGCATTCCAACGTCCCGACGGCAAACAGTGAAACGTGTGATCGGGAGTCCACGTGCGTTGTACCAAGTCCGCTATGAGAGTTTCGACAGTGAAGCCTGCTGCAGATCCGGAATCATCTAGCCGAGCCAAGACGTGGGCTTTCGGGTGTGCCTTTGAAATACTGCGCCAGCGGAACTACCGATTCCACGGGGCTGTCGATCAAAGAGAGCCGGCAGTAGCGCTTAATTTGCATCACTTTGCAGTACTGAGAGGCCGTTTACCCGGGGACTGGAATGTGGGCATCTTTGGAAACCAGCAAAGTGGCGTTCCATTCACTACTTCTCCAGAATAAGGTTCCTACTATACTAGAAGCAATGAGTCCAAGGATATGGGCGTTTACTTCCAGAAGATTTAGCCGCCATGTGCTTCTTAGGTGTAGTCACATCCCAATTTGTTTGGTGGCACCGCTGAATGGTCAATTCCAGGCTACAGGTCTGACAATCTCGTATTGAGCGACTCTCGAATTTGGGCTATCGTACGAGACCTAACAGCCATGGCGCTAATATTTTCTTTTATGCCGTACATTCCGAGACTTGCCTGAGCCGGTGAACGATATTAACGATGGTTGTAGAATGCAACCTTGCTTTGAACAATACGCCTATTCAGAATCGTCCACCGGAGCATGCTATGGCATTGAGGCTGGAACAGCACAGGGGGTCTCGAAGCAAGCCACATGGTCTGTAACACAGAGAATCAGGCGATGTAGGCGTCATATTCAATAAGGCATATCAAGTGACTCTTCAAGATACTACAATTGATCATTTCTGTCTCGGCACAGATACAGGGTCACATCCACGCTTGCATCCATTATCAACAGCATCAATTTGACTAACAGACATCCCTCGCTGCATCCAAAGGCAAACTCTATTCATTCTTTCGTTTCTCATCTTCATTACGGACTCTGCTAAGTCATGCCATCTTCCTACCAAGAAATGGACAGGGAAAAAAAAATAAAGGAAAAAGAAAATCTTGGCGTATCTCTCACCTATTGCTCAAATTTGGGAATAGAAGTCCTTGGCACCAAGGACTAGGCTCGCCTCAATTATCATATTCTCGCTTTCATATGAAATTAGTTAAAAATGATAGTGTGAGTTTGTGGTCTAAGCTGAATGGCCCGGTCCAAGTCTCGGAATCACCCCCGGAGCCCATCGACTAGGATGATTGGAGCGGATCTGTCAAAAAAAGGGTCTTCCCTAGTTAGGCTATGCCATTGGTTCTCCGCTGGGCAAATCCCCCAGCCCTCCGCACGAGACCCCCCAGATTTGCTCGCCCCACATGTTCATCCTTTCCATTCATGTTGACGTCGGTACAGAGACAACTGAAGCGCCGGTGGTTTCGCCGACCGGCATTTGAGTTGAGATGCAGCAAGGCTTAAAATCATCATCGCTTCCGATGTGGTGGAGTGCGTAATTGTAATTGACTAGCATCAGCAGATCAAGACGACAAAAATTCCCATTTTCCGGAACACCATGCTTGCGGTCAGTATTTAGGATGATCACCCCGCTTCATTCAATCTGACTGTCAAAAGTTTCTTTTCCTGTGCTTGCTACGGTCGGTGGTAGCATTGGTTATAGACGTTCCTGGCCTCAATGGTGAGTTTTCAGCAGCGTGCTAGTTGGATAGCCTTCTTACTCGCTCGTTGTAGGCCCAATCCCGTATGTGCCCGCAGTAGATGGAAGCAAAAAAGCACCGTCAGACTTCAACCATCCTGGGCTGTGGCATTCCCATGAAGACTTGGAGGAAATTCGCAATAATGTTTTGAAGGGAGTTGAACCCTGGAAGTCGACATATGCGGCTTTCGCCAATGACAGTTTCTCCCAGTCCAGCTACGCAATGAAAGGACCATTCCCGGTAATATCTCGCGGAGCAACGAGTAACTATACTTCATTTGCGCATGATGCTCGCGCTGCCTATCAAAATGCAATCATGTGTATGTATCGAATCAAGAATATTGTCCGGCCTCGGAGGCTTGGTGGCTAATGACTTGGTATAGGGTATATAACCAAAGATTCCGAGCACTTCAAAAAGTCAACTTCCATTTTGGATGGCTGGGGAATGACGCTGACCAACATCATTGGCACTGATCGTTCTCTCATGATTGGCTTGGATGGTGATTTGTTCGTCAACGCTGCCGAGATCATGCGTTGGGAAGGTGGTTGGGTTGAGCAAGGTGCGAAGTGGCAGGGTGGCTCGGGATTCAGCATCCAGCTCTACTGGCTATTCGCACGCCAGAGCATCATCATTGGGCAAGCAAACTATGGTATTGCTTCCATCAAGGCACTCCTCAGCTTCGCCGTCTACCTCGAAGATGTTGCCATGTATAATTATGCCCTATGGGCATATCAAAACGAGCCCTGCGCAGGCATTGGTGCCACAATTTCAAGTTCAACGGGCCAAAATTCGGAATCTGGGCGAGATCAAGCCCACGTCATGGTTGGACTGGGCTGGCTTGCCCTAGCAGCTCGTACCGTTAAGAATCAGGGGTACGACCTGCTCCGCTCCGACAAAGGTTTGCTGGTGAAGGGCTCGGAATATGCCGCCAAGTACAATCTGAATGAGACCGTGCCATACGACCCGCGTTTTCGAAGATGCGAAGCGGTGCTGGTCAATGGTCCGTGGAAGGAGATCTCGGAAGCAAAACGAGGCGTTGTTGTAGGATCAACCAAATCAGCAGCTGTTTGGGACGTGCTACACTATTCTGCACTATCTCGAGGACTTAAAGCGCCTTGGACAGCGAAGGCCAAGAATCTTTATGACTCTGCTGGTGGGGAAAGGAATGTCACTAACAATGATATGCCGAGCTGGGGAGATTTGCTATTTGCAAGCCGCCGTTGAATCTATAACCCCAAGCAGTTAGACAGATGAATTCCTTGATTGCTCTAGTCCCCAATGAGTAATTATGAGTATTTTCCTTCTCTTGATGACAAAACAGTCAAAGCTCATGAAATGTGATAACAAGTTCAGCACTGAATCAGACCATACTCGCAACTAACACCGTGGTAACGTTAGCCTGCAAGTAATCCCTTTATTTTGTTTAAGTATCGCATGAGCAACTTCACACATTATCTGTCCAAGCACGGGTCTTAAATCCTAAGAAACCTCTTCTACCAGCAGCCATTGTCTCATGTGATCCTAGCCGCTTGTACGGTCTGAATGCATGTTACAGGCCAAAGTCACAGCACAGGTCTCCACGCTTGTTTAGCTCCAGATTGAATGAGAAACTGCAGCCATAATAAGTAAGTGATAGAATTGTCCGACGTAGCCGCAAATTCGTCTAGCTTTGGTTGAACTCTTAGGACGACGACTACCCAATCCGAAACACATGGTGGGGATACGCATCCTGTCAAATCGCATTTTCCCGGCAATGGCCTAGTGCCTGCTCGAATGTGCCTGACTTCGTTGTTTAAGATTGGATGTGGGTTCAAGACCGACGGTGGACTGTTAGCACGAGTGGGTCGCCCGGCTGCATCGGCACTTGCTCGCGCGACTAGAGTGGCGGACATTTACTGCTTGTGTGCTTTTGGCCCGAGAACCGGGTACTGGGGACTAAGATGGCGTCTACAAGTGGTGGAATCCTACCTCGAAACATGTAAGTTCGGATCCACACGCGCCGTGAGTGGGTTATGGCTCTCTCTGGAGGCTATAGTAATAATCTTGCTCGTATATTACTGCCATGCGATGTCCACGGCCCACAATAGGTTGGCTGTTTAAATAGTTCTTCGTTAGCCAAGACTTTCTCGAAGCTTAATCGTTCTTTTGACGCCTTGTTCAGTTGTCTATTCACATTCGATCATTCTTCTACCACAATGAAGTCATTTTCGTTTCTAGCCTCGGCCCTGCTGGCCACCAAGGCGCTGGCTTCGCCTACCCCGACTCTTGAGGAGCGGGCCACACAAATGTGTGGCAACTGGGGAACCGTCCCGACAGAAGGCTTCACTGTCTACCACAACAATTGGGGTGCCGGAGGTTCGGGAATCTCGGGCTCTCAATGCACCACCTTCAACTCTGTCAAGAGCAAGTCATTCTCTTGGTCGACCTCGTGGAGCTGGAGCGGCGCCCCCATCCAGGTCAAGTCATACTCCAACGTCGCCTTGGAGAACGTGAACAAAAAGCTTTCGGCAATCAAATCCATTCCCTCTACCTGGACCTGGAGGCAAGGGCCCACCCCGCCTAGATGATGGATCAACAACTAATGCGTGCCAGGTACTCCGGTACTAACATGGTCTCCGACGTCTCCTACGACCTTTGGCTGGCACCTTCCGTTGGAGCCAAGAACAAGTACGAAATTATGATCTGGCTCGGCTCGTACGGCGGAGCTGGTCCCATTTCCGAAACCAACGAGAAGCCTCTTGCGACGCCTACCATTCTGAATGTCAAGTGGAAGCTCTTCAAGGGCCCCAACGGCGACACCACTGTCTACTCATTCGTTGCGCCCAGCAACATTGGAAACTGGTCCGGCGACCTGAAGAAGTTCTTCGACTACTTGACGTCCAGCCAGGGTGTGAGCAAGGACATGGTTGTTACGAGTCTGCAGGCAGGCACTGAGCCCTTTGTTGGTAAGTCAGCAGTCAAGCACTCAAGTGTCGTCAATACTAATGCACTGGTAGGCTCCAACTGTGTATTTTCTACCAGCGCCTACACCATTTCCGTCAAATAAATGTATCGGAAGCTCTTATATCACTGCATCTGGCCACCTGACAACAAAAGAACGCAGGACAGAACATCTCCTTATCGGCGCGAGTTGAGCAAATCTCTTTTCAAATGTGTATATTTCGCCATAGTATAAATAGTCCCAGGGAGTTGATTACGCTTGTGGACAATGTTTTGCCGTAAGCGATACAGCTTGGGTCGATCACCTCGTTTTGAGGAATAGCACAAATACAACACCCAGAGTGGCAAGCCAGTTGATCCAGTATTGGCTCATAGTGCATGTCTTAAGATTGTTTGCCGCAAGAGCACGGATTATCTCGCCCTCAAAAAGAGAACTGTAATGTAACCAACAGGCTTGTACTCCGAACCCTCTCTCAGGCTGATGTAGTCCGTTTTACACCGCTGATTCCATTAAGGGATGAGCGTGCATGTTGCCTCCCCCAACCTTCTTTTGTCTGTAAATCTAGACTTTTCAGGCTCCTAGCAGAGATACTACTAGGGGCACTTTGATCCTGGAAATTGGTAAGACTCACGACGCTCACGATTTCCAAACATTGAGGTTGACTAAGAAAGAATGTTGAGGCAGGATTCTCCCGAGAGATAATGAGATTTGGCTCAGACAAGCCTCTTGATCGCAAATTTGGCAATGAGGGTCCTACCACAAAAAGGCAACGAAAAGTTATGGAATATAAATATCAAGAAGGAAATTATAAGAAATGGACAACTTTATCATCCGTGTACCACCACGTTTCGTGCGTAGGCGGGTTAGACGGATCACCATCTCTCATCCACGCTTCATTACCAGGTCTCATTGTTGGCTGCTCCGGGCGCAAGGGTGGAACTTCAGGTGTTCGGAGCCTATCCCACACGCTCCCTGCGGAGAAATCCTCAGAAAAACCTCCAGGCCCTCTGACAGACCCCGGCACGCACATAGACGCGTTACCATTCAAGAAGTCGAGACCTGCAAACCATACACTTAAAACGTCACCAAGCATTTCTCGGGTGAAAAAAAGCCTGCAGTCTGAGGAATTGAACATAAAGTGAAGCGGATTGTCGGGATGGCTGGCTCGTATACTATCCAGAATATTCACCTTACCTGAGAGTCGCCATGGGCTATTACTCAATGGCGTTGGGAGCCTGTTGATATCTGCCTTCGTGAATCCATCAAAAGTCCTATCTTGCTCGTGTTGTTTGGACTTGCTCAAACCGTGATGTGTTCTTCTCGCAAATTTAAGCCGAATGTCTTCGGCAATGTCGCTGAGCACTCGCCACGACACCATAAATCCGCCCCTAGTGCCTCCAACACCTTGCATTGGCCCATAGAGCGGAAGTCCACCCACCGCGATGGATTTTACGCCGGCATCTGTAGCAAGAATCTCCGAGAAAATCGCACATGTGCTGCCGCAAGTACCATCATGGAGGAGAAGAATATCCTCAGCAGGCCATGGCTGTTCATAATCAAGCTTAGTAGAGTTATAGCTGGCTGTTTCCGGACCAGAGGAGAACGTTGTATATAGATCGGAGATGTTGTATCGCGTTCTCTTGGTAAACTTGTCCCTCTGTGAATCATCGGGGCCAAAAAAATCGGCCCAGGACTCCCAGTTCTTGCCATCCGCATCAAGCATCTGACTGGCGCTCAGTGGGGCCATGCTATGGTAGTGTTGAAGCAAGCGAGCTTGCTTCATGGAGGAACGTGCTTCCCTCCGGCCTTGCAGGTGACTGTTGATTGAAGATCCGAGGAGATCGAGCTGGGGCGAAGCACGAGCTCGAAAGCTGATGCTCGGCTCTAGATCAGGAAAGAATCGCTTGGCAGTGTCAAACGCCTGAAAAAGGAAGCCCTCCTCACTGTCACCCCTGAGATCTATGAGCACCTTGGTCACATTAGACTCTTTTGCTATGGAGATGAATTTGTCCACGTCCTCGCTGAACCCAATCGACGATACTTCACTATCATGCTCTTCTTGGGAATACCAAACTGGGATTGAAAGAACCGCAAACGAGAGCCAATCGAAGATGATTCCCGTCACTCCTGCATCCTTCTCACGGCCATCGAAATCGAAGAGGTCTCGATGAATAGCTTGATATCGTTCTCCTCGCGCCCACCTGAAAGCATTCGACGCCTGGCTTACATCCTGCTCCTCTGATTGAGGGGGAAGCAACCCAAACATTGGTTTATGGGCTTCAAAATTGGGTGGGTCACTGGCCTCGGTGATGAGAGCCGGCTCACTAGCAACCAGCGGTATTTGGACCTTGGTGTCAGCTTGGTCACTGAGACCAGCCAAGGGGGCAACCCCCTTAGGTTTGACTAGACCAACATGCTCCGCAATCCAGCCGGCATTCGTATCCTTCGGCAGTCTTGTCGCTGTCACAGCATAGTAACGCCATTCAAAGCCAGTTCCGTTGGCGAAGCGGCCTGACAATACAGGCCCATTATATATGGGAGTGGAATCAAAGGCATGTCGAGGTTCGTCATAACCTTTTGCAGCATTGGAGTTTGTGTTGAGCATTATCTTGTTCCAATCCGCATGGGGATCAATTGTCCCCAAGTTCCTGGCGTTGGCATACTTTCTAAGGTAGGTGAAAACAGGCTCGCCTTGTAGCTCGACAATGGGCGAAGCATTGCGCCATCTTCTGGAACGTGTGTCTGTGCCGACAAAGACCTGTGGAAGTTGCAGTCCGTCCGCCGAGACGGAGACAATTGTATGCAGCAACCGCCATTCGAATAAACCGAGGAGCCCAAACTCCGGCGCCAGATGCGAATCATGCGCCTGTGCAAAAATGGAATGCATGGCCACCTCAAAGCCATATTGAGTGTCGAACTTTCCTTCTCCAACAGCTTTTGCAAGAGAATCTAGGTCGCTTATCAGATCCACGCCAGGCTGTTGGTACGAATCAGGGGGGCTCTTTTGGTAGGAGAGAGTTGATTGGAACACTAAGTATTCCTTGATGATGGAAATTACAGAAATGGCAGCAGTAGCGTCGAGCGGGATCTGGTTGATGCAGTCAAAGGCTGCTTGAGCGTCCACATAATCTTCCCTGTTTGGATCCGCGTGATACTGCGCTACTTGAGCAGCGACCTCGGCGCAGGGACCAAGCTCTGTCTCCACTTCATTTTGAGCAAACGCCAATGGCCAATGCAATAAGAAGACGGCAAGAGCGAAGACATTATTCTTCAAGAGATGGAGTGTCCGCATGGCCATTGATGCAAAGAGCGGAGCAGGGTAGATTGAAAATGACACGAGATGCCTCCTTCTATGGCCCTCTGAAAGAGTGAGCACTAGTGCAACTCTTGACCAACGATTTGAAACATGGATCTGGTTTAAGCAGCGCTGGAAGAAATGTAGAGTCGGGTTAAGTGGTTTTTTTATTTATGCCCAAATCCCCGCCACGAAATACGACTTTGCCTGAGAGAGAATCTCGCTAATAAATCCCACTGTAGGCGAAGAGAATACTGCGTCACATGCCTAGATCCAACGTATACGCAAAGGATTTATTCAACTGGGATTGGCATTCGGCCCTATGTCGGAAGTTACTACTTGTGGCAGGCTGTTGGGGGCCAACGGCACGGCATCGGTCAACTCCCAAAGGAGGATACGTAAAAGCATTCCTTCGTTATGCATGATGGCCGTTGTGTGACTAGGCTGCATAGGTCTGGGCCCAAAATGTAAGAATTGGGGCTAAGAGGCATTCATGCACGCCAAGTTATGTGCGTGAAGCATGCACGTAAGTCAAGGATAATGCCTTGGCCTGATCGCAATAATTTTATGTGCTCCACACATAATCGAAGCGGGGTACTTTAGCATAAGAATCTGGCGTATTTTTTCTTCTCAAATCGCCTAAGACGAGAGAGAATTATAAACTCGTAGGCTGTTCCGATTAATAACTAATGAAAAGTCTATTATTATCCTTATTATTCGTTGGTAGTTTACTCTCAGCCACCTGATGGAATCCGTAATATCTTTGGAACAAATTGGAGATAAGTTTTGAATATGGTCAGAAGCTCAAACCATTGACAAGCAATAACCTTTGGCGTCAATATCGGAACCAGCATTTGATTGTGCCGATGTAGCAATCAGCGCGGAGAACGGTGGCCAGTATCCGGAACAATCCAGGGCCACGGCTCGCTATCGAGGCTTGCTTCCCTCCACATGAGCTTGTGGCCAACCCTCGAAGATGGCTAGGAAGCCATGGTCCTTCCGAGAACCACTGCTCGGGATATTTAAAGAAATTTTTACCAGGATAAGTGAGGCGCTCAGATTCAGTATTTAGCCTCGTGATCTCTCAGCCGATTATGCAGACTGTAGGACGCAGTATTTGCGTGGTGGGATTTTACCGTACTTGTCACTCTTTTTTTCTCTGCGTTTTCCGCCCAGCTGTTTTCAAGCCGCTCGAGTCTCCGGTTGGGGCACTGGACGTGCCGAGCTAATAGCAACCACTGGTCGTAGAGCCGGCTATCTTCGAGATGAGGCAAAAAGCTGGGAAAGTGCTTTTCGCTACGCAATCATGACTACGTGAAACAAATGAACCGATTATCATCCACCAAATTCCCGATACGGAGTGAAAAGACCACTTTCGTAGGTCAATTATGTACCGATATGTTGACCAAGACTGGGTGGGGTGGCTGCATCGTATCATCCCACGCACTGCCACCTACGCACTGCCAAGGAGAAAGAATTCGTCAGCTAATCACCCATGAAATATATGGCGTCAATTGCGCTGGTTGACCTATTAAAGACCTCACAAGCCGTTGCAACGTCGCACAAAGGAGCTCAGCAATCACAAGGTCACTGGCCAATGAGATGCAGGTAAAGCCGGAGGCCTTGGTGGCCCTGTTGAGGCTGCAATGAAAGTCGTTATAATTGAGGGGCGATTATCTCCACAATGCAGGCAGGGGGAGGCCTCTTAAAGCCCGCCACCCCCTTTATTGTAAGCTGGAAAGGCTGTGCTAATCCCTCTGGTTCGTTACGTGTTTGTCTATTGCGTGCCGTGTCCCTACTTTTCAAGTTTGAAGGCGTCTAGCGTCAAAATTAGGCAGAATTGCTAGCGTTTCTGCGCCTCTACTATCATGAGCCACCAACACTCACAGGTAAATGTAACGAATGCGGTTGCAAGACTAATGAATGGTGCGCTGCACAAATTTCTTAATATGGGTGTCAGTTTTTCCGTCAACCAATAGTATAGTCTATGCTTTACTTGCAAGGGAAACTCTGCAAACCGACTGGGTAGCCTTTTCTCCGTCCGTAAATCTGCTTCATATTTTAGCGGGTGCGCTATTGTCCTATCTTGTGGTAGTCCAATGCCTGAGTCAAGTGGGCCTAGCGTATGCACTGGACTATCCAAACCTCGCAACTAATATTAGCCCCCTGTAAACCACGAAAAGAAAGGTCCTTCTTTCGAGCACACAGAAAAGGCACTTGATCATTGACAAAAGCAAGCTGAAAACGCAGCCACGTACTATCATACTCGATTGCTTTACACATCGTCGTCGGGACATTGTTCTTCCGCTATGCTCATATTGGCAGTTGGAGGCTGTGCTGTTTCACCACCTCGAGGCTGACTTGAGTCCTTTAACAGCTTCCCACTCACTAGACGAAAATTCAAGCCGGGCTCTACCCCATGATTCATGCCGCCGTTCGAGTCCACGACGTGTAGGAGCATTTCAAACGGGGTCGTGTCACCATGGCCGGCGCCGACTTCATTCGCATCATACCACTGGCGACCCCCATCGACCACGATTCTTACTCAGATGACTACCGAAGCAATGGTAAACTTAGCTTGAGTAGGGGCATGTCGGCTCTATTTCTTGTCGTCACGAAGCCAGGTGACTTTTTCTTGTGGTTCAATGGAAGCATCGCTTCCGAACCATTGAGGCCCTTGGTGTTCTTTGATGCCTGCTCGGATAACAACAATTCCGAAGTGGACTGTGGCACAGTTTGCAACAATCTCACGACACTATTTGGATCTGGCGAATGCTTAGGCAATGCATCCTGCTGGCATCATCATCCGTGGCGAATTCATCATTCTCGAACATCGATGAGGCACCTAAGAGTCTGATTGCGGATACGCTGCAGCGTTTCAACTTTTCCAACAGCGCTCAAGGCCCGGTCGTTCTCATTACGACTTTGTCATGTGCAGCTGCCAGTTGCAACTCTATGGGGGGATGCCAGGTACCTAATTTATCGGATTTTCCATCCAACATGTACGGCGGGCTTGACTGGTTCGCGATCTACCGCTCCCTAAGTTATGATATTTGCAGAGACCTGGAAGTTGAGATTAACCCTGACATCTTTGGCGCTGGTGTAAGTGGCTCAACATATAGGTTTTCCTAGCGGTTTCTTGTCTGCGTCCACTCGACCGTACTGATCAGGACCAGGTCGCTATCTCCTACACCATGCAGATCGTCATTGCGCTTTTCGCATGGCTTGCGATACGCTTCATTGGAGGGAGCGAGGGCAACAGTCGATAGCTTCGCGAGCCCTTTTGGGTTTCTGCGAAAAGAGCGAGGATCCCTTACCGATCGCCATCCGTCCGTGTCATCTGTACTCATACGTATGGAACAGACAAACCTCGCGCATGCCACAAAGACCTTTGTTAGCGAATTCCAAGAGGCACAATGCTTCTTTGTCATCGCAGTCCAGATTGCGCTTCTGTACGCTAATCCGCTGCCGGGCGACGCCAATGGCTCGAACAACTGGCAAAGCTTGGTCTCGAATCGCCAGACAAGCGAGACGATTGCCATCCAGGCCGCCTTGCTTTTGATTGTGGTGCAGATTAGTCTCAGTCAAGCTCAACTTGGCTCGTACTATAGTTTCTTGCTGGTTTTCGTTGCAGAAGTCCTTATCGGCGCGGCGTGGAGGACGGCGACAAACCCCGACTTTGACCAAGTTTACGAAACATTTAAGGGTCGCCATGAACTACCAGAATGTGGAGGCAACTCCTCTCTCCGTACCTTCTGCATACACTCCTCAAATGACCTAGGTGGGTATGCCATAAGATTCCTGGGGTACCTGGTCTTTGGCTCTACGAGCGCCGTCATTATCCTGCTATGGCAAAAACTGTGGCAGGACTCTATCAAAGTCCTCTGGCTGAAAAAGATAGAAATGAATCTTTCCAATCGCTGCTAAATAATTCTGTCTAGGACAAGATTTGTAACTGCCAAGGCTAGGACGCTCTTTCTTTTCGGCTGCGAGGTTTTGTTGCTCACCTTCCTCGGTCTACAGTTGTATGACAAGGTACACCCTGACATCAGCAGCACTCTATCCTATACAACGGGAAACCACTGGAATGTAGGACAGGTTATCGCCGTTTTCGTGTGGGCACCTGTCATTTCTAGGTATCTTCATCTCATCACAGGTATGTCTGCGTTTGCCTAGCTTGTTGCGCCGAATGTGAGCCGACCATTATTTACTCCAGCTAACTCATGATTTACAGTTGGCATTGAGAAAGGATTTAAGGTGCGATTATCTAGATCGTTCCCGGTGATTAAAGTGGATTAGAAGAAAGAACCTAGCCCTACTATCCAACTCAGATTTGGGGGTCATATCTTGATCAACTGTATCGGAGATATTCGGAACTGGACGCAGGAAATATTCAACGCATAGAAATGAATCAGTTGTTAAGTTGTTCAGTTGGACAGGAATACTAGGTATATGCTTAATAAGGAATAGATACTAAAGTAATACCCAGCTTGTCGCGTCTAGCTGCCAGCTACTGGATCCTAGGCTTTTTGCAATACTGATTCGGGATCGTGGCTACCATAGAAAGGTGACTCATGCTTGACCTGATGCTCGGTTAGGTTAGTGCCACAGCTATATTATACCTCCCTGACCTCCCTGGGAATTGCTTGTAGACCCATCACATGCGCAATCATTTCTCAGACTTTACACTAAAAAAGCTCAATAACCCCTTTCTCTCGGAACCCTGCTATGGGCTCCGGATCATTCTTGCTACCAGCAATAGCAGGAATGCGGCATAAAATTAAACCTTGCTTCGGAATTACGGCCTCATGATGGCCTCTCAGCAACCAAGAGGTGGACAGGGATATCCACGATGTTGCATGCTACGGGCGGACATTTTCATTGGCGTTAAAACAAGACCACCTATGATATGCCATTCAAGCACAACAACTTGGTTAGTACTCAAGCAAATAGCACTATCAGATCTTTCTATTTGCTCGAAGGGTAAGTTTAAGGATGATTGTCATCAAATAGGTGAGGCTGCACCATATGAATCCCAGGACGGGGAGTCAAATCCTACTTGCTTAGCAGATACATAAGTGAAACTTCGCGACCAGATATCAACATGAATCTACGATTCTTGCGTTAGAGCACTCTCTTGGCTGGTAGAAGCGGTCATACTGAAATCGTGAGGATCTGTCTGATGGTGGATTTAATATATCGATGATTATACGTGGACCCCTGGTGGAAGTCGCCGAGTAGACAGATACATTTGTAATACGCGTATGAAGAAATTGATCGAGAGGACGCCAAATCATTCAAAACTTGTTCTGCGAAGCGCTCAAACCACTGCCATTCCTACCGGGTCTGGCATGGGCTGATCAGCATACAGAGGCTCTGCGCCCCTTGGTCAAGAGATGAGTCGATAGTTTGGTTATTAGCCCTTGGCTACCTGAGTCAGGCCTTTTCTAGCTAAATGTAGTATTACAATTTTCCTGATGTCGGTCTCGGTCTCGCATGATCGAGCGGCCTCAGTTTCGGAGCCTGCAATACTTCATTCGGCTGACAATGCGTACTTGAGCCAATCATACATACATCTTAAGGGAATAAAATCTCCAGGATGATGGACCCGACCTATCATGCATGGATGGCCTCTCCACATAGCGACTGCGCTCAGGGGCCATCTAGGAGCCAAGATAAGACCCCTTTCTTAAGACAGTGTTGATTCAAGATGCAAAGGTTGTTGTCCTCGGACGCTATTTGATAATTTGTGGTACAGCTTGAAAGTTCACAACAAACAAGAGAGGGCTAGAGGAGGCCACCCCCTCCATGCGCTCTGGGCTCTCCAGTAAGCCTAGCGGCTTCTAGCAGCCCTTTTTGGATTTAGTTCTGTGTTCTCGAGACTCCAGACAATGTTTATCTGCCAAAATTTCTCGATACGTGACGCGACTGGGCCCATGGGCCGTAAGTAGTTTTCCACTACAGCAGTCCTTACAGTTTATACCTCTATAATTAGAGATAAGCCGACATTTCGACCTGTAGCAAATGGTTCATGAAGTCCGCCAATTCCACCAGGCCGGCTGCCCATGACTGCCTCATCAATGCCTGACTTGCCAAACGGGTGCTTAGATCCTGCTATCAATGCCACCCCGGCCGTGTCACTGCCGAAGTGGCTGCTCAGTGAGAGATCACAGCCGATCCCCCCGGCCAGCCAATGCAACACACAATGGGTCTCGGTACACCCGAGTCCACATTAGTTCTTGTATCGCTTATGCATTTTTCATCATGCGGTTGCCATTGTTAGCATTTTTGGCGTAGAGTTATCCAAGACCAAGAATTTGAATGGTTCCCTATTTCAGCATCATTCTCGCTCCTTATCCAGATTGTAGTTTCACCGACGAGGCTTTTCTTAGCCGAACCAGAGCAACTCATTCTCTATCATTCGAAGCTCCACTGTGAGGCGTTGCCTATGTGCATTTTTCATTCGGGGGAGGCTACTCGATGCGACACTCTCGAAAATTGGCAAAAGGACAAAAGAAAAGCTGGACGACTGGCTGGGAGGCCTTCAACCGACCATTCATCTAGAAAGTCATTCTTCTTGATCCTTGATCCAGTGACTTATTGATTGGCAGAGGTCCAAGATCTGGAGATACGGCAGAAAACCAAATAATGAGAGATTGATACGACAGAATTCGGGTCCAAATTTGGGATAGTATAGAAAGCATTGATTGGTTTTTAAATCCGGCAGAAAAAGATACTTGGCCTCGTAAGACACAGCAGAAAAGGTAACAGATGGCGAGCGCGGAGCTACTGTACCTTTATACGGAGCCATGCGAAGAACAATTCTAGCTGCTTGAGAAATACCGCCGACAGAAACCAGCCACACAATCATTGGGACGGGTGGAAGGGCTTAAGGGCTTTTGGTACTGCAAGCTTCTCAAGGATGATTTTATGACACCCTTGAGAACAGTATGGTGGCCCTGTATGTCGCAACAGTGCCAAACTCTCATTGGGGAAACCTGAGCCCCGCTCGTCATGGCAATAACCAATATCAGCGAGGAAACTGGAATATCGCCATTTGCGCGTTTCTTGTACTGAAGAGCAAGATCGGTATGCTCCTTTCACGCAGCTTCTCAGATCGAAGGTCTTCCAGGACGTGTTATCATGCAATACCTCGGCCGTAGCGTTCTGACCAGCTTTTGCATCCACCCCTGAAGCCAAAGGGCTTGCGGGGCAGTCAAATCGCCATCGGGAATCAAGAGGACAAAGATGAAATTCGGCCAACCACGGTCGCCCACGTGTCTGATGCATAGCATAATGTTCTAGCTCTCGCCGTCGTAGGTCGGGCGGTTGGCTGTGAGACCTTTTTGCACGCCTTGGTCGAGATGCTCTAGCTTGCATTAGTGCAATGACACCCGAGTCATCCTGTGTATTCTCGGCGAGGCTTTGAAACGGTATCAGACTCTGCGCAAGAGTTTGCTCGACATCTGTCACTCTATGCGGCAGGCGCCTCTGCACGATCATGGACCATCGGCCTTCGGCTTCTTCTTCCTTGGTAGGAAACCACATAACTACTGATGGCAGATGATTTTCCTCTGGGTATGAACCCGGAAGCTTGTCAAGGGTGTAAAGTCTGCACGGTTGGCTATACGACATTTGGAGGGTCCATAAGTCGGGTGTTGACCCAAACAAAAGATCCATAGTTGGTATGCTAACGGCATGGATCCTATGCTGCCCCTGAACTCCAAGATCGGACCATGCTCGTTGTTCCCGGATACCATACGCGCATAGGTCAATGCCTGCCGTATGGGCTAACCCTATCCATGTTCGCATAGCGGACAGGTAGTACTTGAGATCGCTTCGCTGGGGGGGCAACGGTCTTAAGAAACTCTTCCCTAGCAACGCGAGCAATGGAGTGATCTTGATGTCAGTTTCAGAGGAAGTCGAATTGGCTGGGATGGAAGCATACGCATGCTTCAACCATTCTCTGTCATTGGCATCTGCAACGGCGCAAAAGTCTGCGCCATGCCTCAGCAGAAAAGTTGCAAGTGTCAGCAACGCTTGAACCTCCTCAGATGCGATCAGTGAATGGCGGCGCAGAAAGAGCCGTCTCGCGACAAAATGCACAACGGTCCCTCCGTTGCTATTCCTTAAGGTAGCGAGCCTTTGGTCAGACGGCTGCAATCCAACGCATCTAAGGAAATCAAACAAGGTCAGACAATGCAACCGGGATGCCAGCTCGAACCTCAGCTCTGCTGACTGGGCTTGAAATCCTGGAAATACATTGTGCAAAATAACATCCAGACTTTGTCCACCTCGACACCAGTATAGCCATTCTGTTCTTGAGTCATCATCGGCATCGGTGTCGAATCCTACCAGGCCAAAGAAGAGCCTATAGATCTCTTCCTGAAGTTCGGATCTGTGATACCTGAAAGTGAAATTGCTGAGAGCCCGACTCAACACACCGATGGAATCAGGCCAGCTCGTCTGGCTGAGAAGATATCGGCATGTTTCTAACTGGCCCCTCACCGCGGCCATCTAGATTTGTTAAACTCTACACTGTTTCAACAGCAAGCCACTTACTTCTAGTAACGTCCAATGGCTATTGAATACGTCGCAACATACATCCAGAGGCGTGGCTTCACCCTTTGCAAACGCCTCACGGACCTTGCTCAATTCACCGGCCTCGCAGTAACGGATGATGGTTGCGTTACTCGGGATAATGTTGTATGTACGCAGGTGCATACTCCAGCCACAATGAGATCGAGTCAGGGCCATGTCCCAGATACCCCTTGAGGCAAATTCCGGTAGGTAACACCGGACCCGAAATACGGTCTTGCTATGTTTTTTCTTTAACTGTTTGGGTTTGAGGAAAGGATGCCTACTATTCGACACCCACAATGCTGCGGACCCCCCTGGCTGGCCATTGAAGGGCTTCTCTGGTTCGGAATGCTGCACGGGAGCAGTACCATGCGAGCAACAGTTCTTGGCACCAAGTTCTTGCTGGAAAGCCTGGAGCAAGTGGGTATGATAAGCAAGCGTCTGCATATGCAGTCCATGGAATCGTCGCTGCTCGTCGCCTAGTTATATGATATACGCAAGCTCGAGAGAGCTCCGAGCCCTGTCGAGCTTCTCAAGAAGGTCTTTCACATCAGGTTCTTTGAACACAGTATAGAGCTTGCCAATCCTTGCGTGCCTGGAGAGTTGCGTCTCAATCTTCTCTACCAGCTGCTGGATTTCGTACGTGCTCTCCTGACACTGGGCGATACATCGGAATAAGAGGCGTCCATTTTGGCTGCTTCGTTGTCGCTGCAGTTCAAGCTCACTCAGAGCGATAGAGATCGTCTCGAGTCCATACGCAAGTCTGGATATTATTCTTGGTGCGTCCTTGGCCGTGTGATAGATGTGATTGAGCTTTGCTGCGCTCTCTCCGAGCTGGATACTGAGGGAGAGCAAACCTGCACCTCCCGCAACAATACTAAAAATCGCTTCGGCTCCAGACATATTATATGTGCAATTTCAAAGTGGGATGAGTTGATACCTTAGGGGAAGCGGTGTATTGGGCACTACTGGTGCCTAATTTGAAGTGAGGTGAAGGTTTGCTGATTGGTTATTATTTTTTAGTATGGCATTGCCGTAGAAGTCTTCCAAGACCCTTTCCAGGCGCAGGGTACAGCTGATGTTGCATGTAGGCAGTGCGTGCCACAGTTCATTGTGACAGCCTCAGCTTCTGGCAGATCATACCAAGTATGCTACCACTCATGCGGGAACACGCACTAGTTTTCCAGAACTTTTTAGTCGACAAGCTGAGCGCCGACCGGTGGAACTTAGGCCTGGAGGCAAATGTTAAGAGACTCAGAATCTATATCATGCGACCAAGGGTCTTGGCCTTGACATTTTCGTCATAGCCACGTCCACGGAGCCGTACCTTGGGCCAGCCACGCACAGTCCCTACACTGTTGCCAACAGCTTTCAAGAAGCATTCGCACGGTATCGTCGGAGCACCAATAGAGTATGTTCAAACTAACATCCAGGTTAGCAATCTGAACGCTTGTTATCAAATTCTCACAAAGTCACGCAAGGCGTGACCGGCAAGAACGAGTAACGCATCTTGGCCCGAAGCCCGATATTGTTGCGACAGCAATAGGTGCAACAGTGTAGGATCTTTAATCTATTAGTCAAATTCACAGATACGCACCTTTGCTTGCCATTCTGCGTTGATCTGAGTATTGCTTGCACAGAGCCCACGGCCCTGATTTTGGGGCTGTGCGTTTAGTTGTAGTGCTCAAATTATATTACCTCTTTTTAAGAAGATTGTTAAAACGTTCAAACGTTATTTGCAATTCCCCACGCCCACACGTAGAACTAAACGCTCGATTCTCAAGTAGGGTGGTTTTCCTAACTCCCAAGCAACACATAGAGATTTCTGCTTCACAGCCCCCATGAGGAATGCAACGAATTTTGTTTGGAACCATGAAACCAATGAGAAGCTTTACACAAGTATAAAACCTCCTATGCAAGTGCCGTAGAGCGTGGCAAGGTAGTGGATTCCAAGTAGCAAAGCCGCCGCAAGTATTACACGCTAGGCCGCCTTCGATTATCTCGTCCTTTGGAGGGCTCACGAAGTGCCAGAGGCAACAGCCCTTTCTACAATGACAATGAGATCTACGTTCTTATCTTCATATCCAAGCAGGTCTATAAAAAGATTTCCATGGTTTGTCACATCTGCATGCAATTTTACAATAGCAAATATATCATCCTCAAGAGCTATAATGTCGCCGGCGTCCGCCTTCGCCCTCCTATCTTCAATAAATTCAATCGAGTCATAAGCATAGATACTCTATTTGGTATTCATAACCTTCTTAGATAACTAAATAAACTTAGCTTACGATCTTTTGAGAAACAAGCTATTAAGAGAAGAGCCTTTTTTGAATCCAATTTCTCCCACACATGATCTGCCAGTAATAATTCGGGCAGCCCATGGCTCAGCAACTCATGTGCAGCAGTATGCCCATAACTAATATCCAGCTCGGTGTAAGTTTCCTTGGCAGAATCACTGTATCCATGCATCTGTGAAGTCCTTGGAGAGTGCATAAGTTGAAGTCCTAGTGGACGAGGCTGGAGTTGGCTTCCAAATGCCACGCGTTATAGCTACGTTTCAACGAAGATGAATACATATAAGAGACCAGGGGGTACCACACTTTCGCTATCTGAGGATCTAATTGTTAGAGAACAAAAGGTGCACATTCCTACCACGTCTGAAGATACCGGAGTACCTTCCTTCCGGCCTAGACTGCATCTAATAATTCATGTTGATGCATATGCATCTGTATTATATTGAAGATCCACGTTAAAATCGATGAGATAACTCGCCCGGCTCGTGTTACTTTTTCTCAATGCAACTACTCTGTGTTTGGTTTCATGGCAACTTACAGGGGTTGGCCATGCCAACGAGCAACCACATTACTGGACCCTGGAGCACTTTGAGATTCTTGCGGCGGAAAAATTCTTTCCTGATCTATAAGGTCATGCGCGTGTGTGCATGGCGAGGTTTTAGACGCTGATGGATGGCTTGACCAAGACCTCACCGCCGTGGTTTAGAAGTCTGTATTCACAGACCATCGATAGACAAGACAGCCATATCATGGATACCGTTTTTATTTGGGTTGAGGAAGGGGCCCTCGACATGTGCCCCAAGCGACTCGGCCCCATCACCTGATTGCTTGATACAGGTAGGTCGAAGGTGAGGCAGTACCTGGGCAGTATGCATTAGTTCTGACAATACTGACCTTGATGAGCGAGTCATCATTTACTTACTGCTTGATATAAGTCTGCCTTTTGACTGGTTAGGGTCGTAACGTACGATGTTACCCCAGTTGCCACCAGTTGCCGATTCACATCTGCTAAGGCTCTTGCATACTGGGCACCGTTCTCTGGCATCGTCGAGAAATTGAATCCGAATGCGCCATTCAGCTGCACATCGATCAACCCAGCAGAAACAATTCGCCCTCTAGGTCTATCACTGTATCAGGAAGCGTACCATTGTCAAAGAAGGTCTCTTGGCTAGACAAGATTGTTCCGGTGATCGAGCTGACCCAAAGGTCAGCAACTACTAGATCTCCCTTGTAAGCAAGGCGATAGCGGGTGAATTTGGTAATGCCATTGTTCGAATTCGCCGTAGGGATTGCATTGGGCATTTTGAAATTGGTATATGATGTTGATTCTAATAGCTTGAGTATATCAATGTCTTAAGGATTATCAAAGAACAAGCTTCATAAACTTCGCAATGGCCTTGACCAGACTCCATTTATGCCATGAACACCAGATCCTACTGAGAGGCAGATTGGATACATCTAACCCATGCAAGATCTAACGCAAAGCCCAGGTAAGACCCAATCGTTCATTCCAAACACTCCACATGATGGATTCGGAAACGTGAGTGGATACATGATCTTTGGTAAAATCGGCTTGGTGGGGACGTTCCTCGCTAGAAGATGCCAATCCAGCGGGTTTTCCGCTACCCTCCACGACTGGCACGGCTAAGCCGACAGCAATCGAGCCGAAACATCCGACTCATTCAGTTTCGTCTATTGTACTATCGCGTGTCTGAATTTCGAGTATGAGATTCCATTCATTATGGATTGTCATGAAGTCCCGAGGACTTTTCACCCTAGCAAGTAAGTAAGCGAATACGATCATGTGGCCAGGTTTAACACATGCGTTGACATATTGAACCTCCTGGAAGGCATTAAAGAACCAGACCGCTTCCTCAAGAAGTATCAAAACTTGATTCATAAGAGAGTTAGGCCACAACATGTAGGAGAACCCAAATCAAATTGGCCAATCATCAAAATACGACTTGATCAGACTGCTTCGGTATTGGTTCCATTTATTTACGTTACATCAGTATCCGTCCCAGAACACCATTGCTACCAAAATTTGTGTCCTGGACGACTTTGCACATTACAGAGCGGTAATTGTCTCCCGGCGTAACGTTGCCCAGAATAGCAGGATCTTTGCTTTCTGAGCCCGCTGCGATTGGCACAGTACGACCACATATACCAAGGAACCCTAATACAGCAAACATGACAGCTTCTTTAGCACTTGGATCGATCTTGGTCGGGGCGCTGTCAAGTCTCGACACCTGGCTTCGAGGTAGCCTGGCTCTTAAATGTTTGAGGATGTTGGGGTTGTGAGCGCCACCACCACAGATATAGATCTCATCAATCGTCCCCTCTCTAGGTGAGGGATCACGAAATCTTCATAGGTTTTCGCGATGGATTCCGCCGTGATTCTTGCGATGGTGGCAATAATGGCTGCATCGCTCTTGTTCGCGTTTCTCATGTCTTGTATCAGCTTTCGGGCAACATCGTCTGAGAAGAGCTCCCGGCCGGTGGTTTTAGGAGGCTTCAATTGGAAGTAGGGCTCGGCCTCTAGATAGTTTTCGACGAACTTGCGGTCGATATCAAGTTCACCGCTGGCTCCAAGCTCTCCGTTATGATCGTAGTGTTTTGCGCCATCTGTTAAGATTCGCATGGCAGCGTCAATGAACACGTTACCGGGACCGGTATCAAAAGCGAAATATGCTGACTCGTGGTCTCTAGTCAGGCTTGCAGATGCAGGCAAAACTGATGCATTGCCTGAGAAAAAGGTTAATAACTATGGCCATTGCTTGATGTTGGGTCAAAGCGCACCTATTCCACCAATGTTCTGGCTAACTCGTGTCAGCTTTGGGTCGGACAGAAGTGCTGACTCGAAGAAGCCGGCCAAAGGGGCACCTTGGCGTCCTGCAGCAAGCTCAGCTACTCGGAAGCCACCGACAACCGTTCTGCTTGTGTTTTAGTAATTGTCGAAAGTAGAAATATTGGGTCGTGTGCACCTTCCCGTCTCACGAGCAATTACCGCGGGCTCTGCCATCTGTAGAGTAGATTTATTCTCGCCAAAAGGCTGGTGCCACAAGGTCTGGCCGTGACTTGCAACAATGTCGACATTTTTCAAATCAAACCCAGACTCCTTAACCGCACGAGAGAACTCCCGCCCTAGAGTGAAGTTAAGATCACACACTTCGGCCATGGAAGTAGCGGCATCGTCGCGGTTGGGACGGCATAGGCGAAGAACTTGCGACCGAAGCTCTGCTTTGACTGGTAGTTCTGTGTAGCCAAGCACCTCGACCTTGATGTCGCTTGAAGAGCTCAAAGAGGAGATGCGGCAATGTGCAACATCGATGCCTGAGGGGTTAGAAAACTAAAACTCCTTGCGTCGGCCTGAAGGAAAGCCTACCATCAATACTTGTGCCGCAATTAAACCCTAGAACATTAAGGGTGACCATTACGAAGTCTTTCGCTGTCTAAATTCTGTAAATTCAGAGAAACTCGTACAATGACTCGGTAGGAGGTGCCAATTTCACTGTTATTCTTGCTGAGAACCTAGGAAGGGAAACCCATGATTGCCAAGACTGAAGTCATGCACAATCTGTGTTCCACGAAGATCTTTGATTCGAAGAGAATTTCCCAGGAATTGTATCGCTATTAGTAGGGTTCTCTAACAAAACTCAACAAAACCCTCGTTGCATTGAGCTTAAACCGGCTCCAAGGCTTCGCCGTCGTAAGGAAACCCCGAAGTATGTTTGATCATGAATGCAGTCAAAGCTAGTCGATAAACCCAACAACCCCACACTTTTACAAAGTGTCGTCTTGTGACCCGCATCTTCGGCTTATCCGCTGGCCTTTCCGTCGATGCGCTCAAGCCGGAGTCGTTAGCTCGCAGACTAGTGTGATGAAGGAGCAGCTAAGCTCGGCGATGGGGAATGTTGGCTTGTGTAGAATACCAGCGAGCGGTACCTACCTCCTATTATGGAGTGATCACCAGATATTGTCAACGGTACAGTCTCCGAAATGGTAAAATGTGCTACTTAGAAGTATGCCTCCAATATCTAGAATTTTCATGTTCAGAATCCGGTCACTTGAGTGTTATGTTGACTACGTATGCCTCTGAATCTAGTTGATTGCGAATTGAAACAACGGTAACGTATGAAAACTCGGTCCTCAATAGTTTTTATGTACAGCACATAACCACAGTATTTCGTGTTGATCAAGGCATGGCGTGAAGTAAGAATGTCCCAGCCTCATCGTAGATCCGACCAGTCTTTACCACCAGAGCCATTCACTTCATTCCCATCGCCTTCCGTAATGATCCTGAACACAAGCCCAACTTGAGTCGCCCTTCTTCTGGTGAGCAGCCTAATGTTGCCACAAGAATGGTTAGTTTTACTTGTCCATCACATTGCTCTAAGACCTCATCGAAAACGTCGTCGCGTGTAATGTCGAGGGCCGAAGTAGCAGGAACAACCATCCGAACAACGCGGCGTGCTCGATTTTGCAGCTTCTCGTTGGACATTTTCACATCAACCATCTATGCTCATCTGAGATTAGAACTCAGGACAAGCCAGTCACATAATAGGTTAATACTAACCAAATTGCCGTAAGTCTTGCCGCTTCGAATCTGTGAGCCCGTGGAGATCATGTTTAGAGTCTAGCGACAAGCACTTCCGCGTCAGCTACAATGGCTTAGTTCTTATGGAACAAGATCTTACCATTTTGGTAGCGGTCCCGGCCTTGAGTCTGGTGCTTCTGAGGAAGATCGATTTTTTTATCCTAGTATGTGACTCTCCTGGACGCTTGCTGTGGAACCTTGACATACTTACATTATCGCAGACATACTGCTACGTTACATTTTTTATTTTCTTCATGTTGTACAATCGTCTTGGTATTTGACTCACAAAATCCTCGATAGACCGTGCAGTTCTCGGAAATGCTTACGTATCTGGTATGCGGGAGGATCTTGACCTTACTGGAAACCAGTACAATGTTCTCGTCACCTGTCTTTCGGTTGGTTGTGCGTGTCATTAATCACGGTAATGACCACTGGAACTTCCACTGACGGTCATAGATATCATTGGGCAAGTTCCTCATGGGTTGGTCATCCAAAAGATCGCCCCTCGCATCTGGTTTCCACTCATGACAGTGGTTTGGGCTCTACTTACCATGGCCTGCGGCGCCGCCAATTCCTTTACGCACCTCACTCCCATCCGCTTCTTTCAAGGCATAGCCGAAGCCTCAACGTACAGCGGTACTCAATATATCATCGGAAGCTGGTACAAGGGCCCCGAGGTGGGGAAACGCGTTGGGCTTTTCCAGGCTTCGGGAATGGTCGGGACAATGTTTGCAGGTTAGTGTATCTGGTATGATGATTAGACACGATACTAACAAGCTTGGCCAGGTCTCATGATGACAGCCATGTACAACACGATGAATGGCGTGGCTGGGTTGGCCGGCTGGAGATGGGTAAGTGTTTGGGTCCGCCATGCACCTGCCTTCCATGCTAACAACACCTCTTGTCCTTTATCATTGATGGCATCATTACCATTCCTGTTGCTATTTTCGGGTTTCTATATTTCCCAGACTTGCCCGAGAACACGCAAGCGTCTTACCTGGAACCCCATGAACGAGAGCTTGCACTCAGCCGCTTGCCACCCAAGAACCCCGAAGGCCATAATATCGGTGTTGGCCTTATCAAAAAGGTTTTATTCACGCTTAACTTGTTAGTCAACCAGTCCGCACAATGTTGTACTTGAGTCCGATTCTAACCTGTGAAGTTGGCTTTTTTGTATCTTTTGGATCTTGGGCGGCGCTTTGGAGGCTTTTTCGACGCAAACCTGCATGGTTCTTTGGATGCGAGCTTCCAACGAATTCACCGTCCAACAAAATAATACCTATCCTCTGGGGATTACTGCCATCGGTACTTTGTACGCCCGGATTCATGTTGTAACATTCTGACGATCTTTAGGCATCGTTCTTACTCTCGTCACCTCCGTGGCTATTGATGCTACGGGAGTTATTGCACCTTATGGTTACATGGCGTGCGGTGTTCAGATCATCACTTGTGTGGTGCTTCTATGCTGGGACCTAGTTGGAACAGGTGCTAAGATGGGTGCTTACTGTGAGTTATCGACCGCGCCAGAGAAGTTGACTGAGCACCATAGCTGACATGACTAATAGACCTTGCGGGAACCGCTTACGCCATACAACCCATTGTCTTTACGTGGGCCAACTGGATTTCGTCGCGTGACGGCGATGATGCGGCGAGAGCGGTCATTCTTTGTGCCATGAATGGTGAGTTTATCCCCTAGACTTCCTCAACAAAGCCTGACCACACTTCAGGTGCCTCTTCGGTACTATTCTCGGTCTGGGGGATAGCATTATATCCAGCGTCAGATGCTGTCAGGGTACGTTACGATATTGAAAAGAACATCAACAGGGATCTGACATCGAAATTCAGGGCTTTCGCAAAGGAACAATCACCATGGTCATTGTCGCTGTTTTACTGGCGGGATGCATCACTGTTGTCTGGTGGCAGGACAAGTAGACTCGTGCGATTCGAGTGGTTGAAGCGGATGTTGAGGCCAAGAAGGAAAAAGAGGTCGAAGTGCACGCAGAAGTGTTGGAGATGTCTTCTTTACCCTCACTCGGCGATTGTATCTCAATACTCATTCCAAGAGCCCTTGCCATCTTGGGCATACATAGCGTCTTACAATATCGGAACTCCACTCCTCGGCAATTTCCACGGAGCCGATAGCCTACAAGTTTTCTTTGGAATCAAGGACAACTACGCAGCGAGAAGCATCCGGGCCCCTCTTATCAACTTCCTTTGGCACTTGGACCCCAATGGCAAAGGCGCTAGGCGATATCCATCCTGGCCTCAGTGGGATGATGGTCGCAAAATAAGGTGATTTTACTCTAATCGATCAGAAACCACTGGAGATGGTTACAAGGAGAAGGCTTTCAAATGGTACGAGCAGCATCCTGAGGTTCTTCGCTATAAAGCCAAACAAACTACATATTGTCGCAACCCTCCCAGTTATACTTTATATATTTTATTATTCTTCTTTCCAGTAAAGTAATTATTTTAAATCCGATAATTGCATAAGGCCTAGCACATAAGCAGTATCTATTACCACCTCTAAAGATTCAGCTCACTAGCCCCGTGAATAGAACTCTCTTCCCTAGTAAAGCCTCACTTGTATTAGTAAGTAATGAGAAATCTAATAATTTTCACTTTGCTTGAATTCCAGCCTACACCTTTACCGGTACAAACCTAGAACGGTCTAGTCTATCCCTTAAGAAATTCAACAGTTGTAGCCGGGGTTTTATAAGACTCCTCACTCCGTACTTCCACGCCTTTGTAATAATAACCTTTAAAACTCCGCAGCGCTAAAGTTAGATGGCCCGCAACTCCGCAATCCCATAATTCCTTCTAGTAATATAAGTAAAGCTTAATAGTTCAGTACTTTTAAAGCAACAAAATAAAGAGCCACTAACTAATATAGTTACTTCTTTTCTCTTATTTTCTGAAATTTTTATCTATTAAGCAGAACTTCAATACAGTAAGTCCCAAATACATTATGGTTGGTGAGGAGCTACTAATAGTATAAAGATGGCTGAGCTTTCTGATTATGAGCTTATTAAGAATTCGATCCCGCTCTGTGCTATATCCTATGACACAAAGGACTGGTCACTTCTGAAGCAGTGTCTCACGACCACTTGCATTTTCGACTACCCAAAGCCGCTTCAAGCAGCGCAAGGACCGGAGGAAATCGCAGAAATGATCAAAAAGGCAATATCGCATCTAGACACACAACACGCCTTGACAACTCAATACATTATTCTTACGAGCAGCAACACAGCGACTGCAACTACTTATTGTAGAGCATTGCACTTCCTTGATGGCAAACATTTCTTCGCAGACGGGAAGTATACTGACGAACTCCAGAAAGTTGAGTCTGAAGGGAAGAAGGTTTGGAAGTTAAGTAAAAGGGAAGTCAAGATTATGGGTGTCCCTCAGGGGGATTGGTCCCTGCTCAATTAGCTTCGGGTAGAAGCATGAGTTTCTAGATGCTTCGAGGACCATTTGCAGTCATATTAGGATTGGTGTGCGGATGTATTTAGAAGCTTTTTTGATCTACGAAAACTGCAAGTCAAGGTGGGGATTAGTCTATGAGCAAGAAAATACATCTCCCTTTTCGATCAATTTGTCCCCGCTGAAACTGTATAACGTGTCTGACAAACGAGTTTGTCAGACAAATAAGTGAGTTAAACACCCCTGAGACACTAGAGAACTGGCCTGACGTATCTTATAAAGTAATTTATATTAGGTTCTTTCGAGGGCTTAGGTATATTTCAAGACGCCTCAATAAGTCATTTATGAGGCTTAACTTTGATGAATTAATATCGTCGAGCTTAGCATAATCCAGCCTACGAGCCCGTATTCTATTAATGTGTTTGAACTCCAGCTGGTGCTAAAGAAAATTACATGGGAATCAACATACCTTCACTCTCGAGCATGCTCATTTTCAGTGTGTTAGACGGATCGTTCGGACGATTCTAAGCGGTAGGTGGATATTTCTTGATTTCCACTCGTCAGCGTCTGTGCGCCCGGGTTTTGCTCTCTGAACATAGCAATTTCCATTTTGGTCAATTGGTTGCTGCTCCATGAAATATACTACCTCATAGTTTGTTCATGCCCACATCGTGGTCATTTGTTCTACCCTATGTGGCTGGTTTTATATGTACGTTTACTCACATTAATATAGTATTGTGATAAAATAAGGTGGCCGGAAAGCTCGAAAAGGATGCATCTAAGACAGTTTTCTCATCACGTGAAAATCACCAATATCCAGCTCCACTTCTTTTTGGATACAAATTGCCACATACTCTCCCTTCCCCACCACTACTCCCCCGTGCTTTGTCGTCATACGCCTTCTCCAAGGCACAAGATGAAGAGTGCAGCACATCTCAATACCACTTTAATAATCAAATAACTTCCCGTTCATACTATCTCTATCATGTCTCACTCCCAGAGCAATGAACCAATGGCTCCAGGGAAGCACCTTCAAGTCATTGCCCCAGCTCCCAACAGTGGGTCTAGCATTCGTGCCAGATCGGATGTACTACAGGGGTTGAAGAGGAAGCGTCCAAATGCTCAAATGGCATGTGACGCGTGCCGCGCCAGGAAGTCTGCCGTAAGACAGGCCGGCCTTTTGCATGCATGTGCTTAGATGTCTAGCTGACTCGCCTCAATATCTTGCAGTGCGATGGCCAGAAACCCATTTGCAGTCCCTGTATGAAGCGGAGCATAGATTGCGTTTATGACACGACTAGTTCTGCGAAGCGACGCATCAAGGACTTGGAAGAGCAGCTCGCCCAGGCCCAATCGGAACTAAAGAGACAGAGTGAACTCATTGCCCAACTTAGGGTGACCATGTCAGACCCCGAGGCAACCAAGGTTTTGCGTTGTCTGGACCCGTCAAAGGATGTTGGGACCTGTTTAGCTATGGCAGAAGCGAGCAATATATATAAGAGGTATCGGCCCTCGGATAATGCAACGACGCGAGCATTGCTACCCCCAACACGCTTCGATTTCGAAACCGAGTTGCACTCGCGCCATCAGAAGGCGTATCCCATTCTTGCTCCTATTGACACCAACAATATTGACCTGGACTCGCTATTCGTGAGGCCACAGCAGCTCCTCTGCCAAGGAGCGCCCAGATTTTTGAAACCTTTCCAACGAGGCATGAACCACAATGACTTACTGCAGAATTCATAAGAGGCAATCGGTATTGGCAAACCCGGAACGACACAACTTGTCGAGCCACCGCCTCCACTGCTCCGAGGGACCTCTTTGAGGAAGCATTCCCCAGTTGAGGGCCCTTCTCCTAAGCCTACGTACGTGGACGATCGTTTGCAGCGGCTCGACATTGGGTATTGGACTTGCGTCCCCATCAGCAATGAATTTGCGGCAAGTGTCATCTCGCTCTATCTCGAGATCGACCATCCAGTCTTTGGATTGTTTGACTCCAATCTCTTCCTGCAGGACCTGGTAGATCATCGCCTGCGGTTTTCTTCGCCTTTTCTTGTTTGCGCCCTGTTATGCTTTGCCTGTGTACGTGTTACTGTGAAATCCATGCATCGAAATCGAATAAATGCTGATGTCTGCATAGCAAACTTACACCGCAGTTGACATTGCCTCGGCCGCTCTGACTAAAGCCTTCCTGATCGAGACAGAGGGTCTTTGGAAGGCTGAGTGTTCCACGGACTCCCTCACAACAGTCGCTGCCTTATCCGTGTTCAGTCTTGCTTGTGCTACCCAAGGTAAACCCGGGCTAGGCATGACGCTGGTCGAACAAGCCCGTCGCATGGCCCAGCGGATGCGCCTTTTCGAATCTCCTTACGAGGAAACGACCCTAAAGGCACTGAAAGCAACTTCGCCAGATTTCATCAAAGCAGCGTCGCACACAGCTTGGGGCATGTACAACTGGTTGACGTGAGTGCCGAAACATGGCATCCTCACCAATACCTGACTGATCGAATCAAGATATCATGCGCTCTTTTATGAAGACAGACCGATCGCCTACCCGCCTCTTTATCCCATGCCAGGGCTGTTTAGTAACACCAGTGACATCCCACAAGACTCGGGGTGGCCCACCCAGCCACTGGCACCTTACACGGGCGGTGTTTTCACCTCCTTATGTCAGCTTTGGTCTATTTCTCAGGAAGTCGTAGCTGTCTATATTCCCCAAAAAGCCAAAGGAATAGGCAAATGGGCTTCCCTTGCATTTGCTGAATCAAAGTATCAAAAGCTTTTGAATTGGCTTGACATGCTCCCATCGGAAATGCAGCGCACTAGTCATGAGGACGCCCATGTCACTTTGCTCCAGTGGGTTGAGAAGCACAGTCACTTGCATCTCTACGCAAGCTTACAGTGTGTAGCATTTTTTTCCACTTCATCATCATATATATTTTTCGTCCATTCATGGCCACTTCGGGTCAATCGAAACTTCGGTCATTTGCCTCCAAAGATAGCTCTCCGGAAGCCGTCTTCCATGCATCAATCGCTCAGCTGAAGCGGATATTGCTTCTTCGCCTACGCCAGCCCGCGTACAAAATATACTGCTCAATGTATAGCCTGGCCATCCTTACCGTAAGTAGCGCTGTGATTAATGAGCAGGCCGATCCAGCATCTCGCTTCTACTTCCTGCTCTGCGCACGACATTGTGAGGAGCTGTACATCCGTTATCCTGTGTACAAAGACATTTTGGAGGGCTTCCTGGCTCTCGCCATAGGCAGTTCTGTAATCTCGACCACCGAAGCCATGACCATCTCGAATGCGTTGCGGGCATATGCAAGCCACCACGAGCCGAAGGGTGAAACTGCAGGCTCCTTTACGATAGACTTCAAGTCCGCTCTGGAAGATCGGCAGACTGCCAGTGCACAAGCTCTGGCTCAAAAGTTCAATGACTTGACCATTTTTGAACAGTTCGTCGAGGAGGAGCAAGCCAGCGCCGAAGATTCATGAGGCCCAAAGCACTGCTGCTCGCTAGCGTTGAAAAGTTTTGGCACATATGCGGTAGAGAGTTAGCTTGCAGTGTCTACTTGGGACTCGAGCAGGACGCCAATTCCCAAGTTTGTAATTTGAGTTAGATGCCATGTCATTGCTGGCTTTACGCCAAACCCAGGACCTTTCGAACCCTCGGGATGAACGATGTACAGCGATCTCAAGACCTTGCCGATGTCGTTCTAGTCGGTGAGGATTTCGGTGTTCTCCAGTGCCAGCGCGGGCCATTTCTGGTCGTATACCGGGCCTGCGAGGTGGAGTTATCTCTAGCCAGTGGATTTGGACGATGGTATTCGCGATCTTCTAGACAAGCCAAAGAAACTCCTGCATTAGCCAAGAGAACTATATTCCGCACTCCCAGTTGTCGGGTTTGGGCCAGTTAGATCCAGTACAGTAGCATCGCTAACTTGTTCAAAATTTCGGCAGCGGTCAACGTCAGCGTGCTAGATATTCTTGGCTTGAATAAAATGACAGTTCCCTAATTGCGCCTCAGGGCTTGGCAAGCTGCCAAGCTCTTTCGGGGCAAGTCGCAGCTGCAGCATATTAATGCTGGCAAATTTGGACTGACTCCAGACATCAAATTTGGAACATGCGTTTGCACAGCATTGTTATTTGTGCATTCCAACGCACTGTAGGGTTTGGGGTTGGTAATGTAATGTTGTGTAGCCGTTTGTGTCTTAAGTGATGTGGGTTTCCTTGACTGATGACCGAAGGGCGAAAAGTGGCACCCTACGAGGATCAATAAAAGATGGTGGATTTTTGATGTATATAACCTGATAATGAGTGGCTGTAGACTGGATAGTTATGCATTTTGCCTGCGATTATAAAGATTTTACCGTTTCCCGAATGTCTTTCTATCATATCGTTTCAGGCCAGTTTTTTTTTCATTTGATTTGAAGATAAGGAAGGTTATTACTATATAGAAGATACAAAGTCGGCCGATAATACGAGGGGAGATGCGCCTAGCGCATAGGATTCTTGAAGTTGTGAAGATATACTAAAAAGTCGAATAATCCCAACGAATAGATCCACTATATCGCCGCCATTCTTTACTATATCTAAACTCTCTTGAATATCGATTGGAGCCAATATATAGCTAATGGGATCTTAAACCCTTTAAATATCTATATCTGCGGAGCGCAATAGGCTTGCTTTGCACACCTAATAGAGATAATTTATAGAAAGTTTTCTAAGAATCCAATTCCTTTATAAAGATAGCAAGAGTTTTGTACAGGGAAGTTCTAGTGCCCTAAGCATTTAATAATCAGGCAACGAGGTGCATAGCGAGGTATGATCTCAACCGAGGCTAATTAACTTAAATTAATGAGGCTGAACTTACTATTCAGGCTGCCTACCAGAGTAAGCTATATCGCTCCAGCTCGCAATAGTAGCGGCATAAGGGTGTGTTCGAATTTCAGCTTCAGAGGATTAAATTACACTAGCAGCAGCCTCTCATTATTTGACACAACTCGAGCAAGCTCTGTCTATAGCTTCCATTTCCTCGTTGTCCGAACAAATAGAGCCCCGATATTATATAGATTATGATCCGGAACCACGATTTTGAGGTTACCCAGAGTGTGTAATTATTACTGTCCGAAGACTTTTCCAATATTCATTCTTTGGTAGAAATTACGACTGTTTGATTAAGATTAGAGCAAGAACCGATCACTGCCACGATATAGATTATAAGATCTACCACTAGAATACAAGAAATCACGCGGTCAATCATATAATGCGGTAAGCATTTATCTGCCCACTGGCACAGCGGAGGTGCAAATACTAAAAAAGAGTCCGGTCCTCTGCATTTAGAACATTCCAAATATTACTCAAACATAGACTGAGAACTGGACATATTACTCTGTTAAGAATAACCTTTAGAAACTGAGCTACAAGCGTAAAGATGTGCTAAGATCCGCCCATCAAACGACTCAAAGGCACCGGTCTTGTCCCGGAAGAGCGGATATCTTAGATCCAGATCTAGATGATGCATGGATATAAGTCTCCCATTTCTTACAAAGACTCGGCTACAGTCTTCAGGGTCCAAGGATAGCAGCCCTTGCCCCTCTTTGCTGCCGGCCTCGACGATGCGCGGGCGTCTGCCTACATCTAAGCTGCTGGCAGCTGCTATCTCGGCGCCTCTGGCGGCAGCGAACTTGATGTGAAATCACAATTTCCCCCCGTCTATAATATACCATGGCCAGTGACACCCATGCATGCCTCTATGAAGTGACAACACCTCATGGTGATAAGTGCTTCTTTAGAGCCACACTGTGCCCCCTTTCATGTTATTCCACTTTCAGACTGTGCACGAGCACGCATAAGCAACGAAGGATCAAAAAGCCTTGTCTTACTGGAATTCGATTCATAAGCTTATTTTATCCTGGACTTCGGAATGGAAAGTCGCCAAACAGTGGCTCATAGCGCTGAATGTGATGCACAACGGGTACAAGGCTGCGTATCTTGGTGTCATTGATGATAGTATCATGAACCAGGACCTCTCAACAGCAGCGGGTTTTGACGATGAGTCCAGCAACGACTTTCGGCCTCTACCTGGTGACGAATACCCATCTCTTCCGTCTATGCCCAGTTTACAGGCATCTGTGAAGTTTGCCACGGGGGATGTATCCGCAAGGTCGATAGACGTCCAGTTCATCTGGCAGCAGCTATCGAGCGATTGGCCATACGAGCTTGTGGAGTTTGATGCCCTAAGCGGACAATCTCTCGGCAGTCACATTAGCTATTCAATACTCGAAAACTCCACGTAGCGAAATCAATAATATGCTCGAAACAAAAGAAGGAGCTGCATTTTTTGTGGTGTATCCCAGTCGTGCTTATGACGAAAGAAATAAACGCAAAACGTAAAGCATACTCCTCGCAAGCCTGCCTCATTGTTTCTCTGAGAGGTATTGATGCTTTCCTCAAATTGTTCTACCTATCTTATACTTTGCCTGTGGGTATCGCGGAGAGTAATTACGACAAGCGTCATTTGTGCTTATCAGAATCATACACAACTTCGTATTTCAGCCTCGGGGGGATTTATATGTCAATTAATTCACAATTGCCGAAGAATGCCTTTGTGAGTTGGGATTTAGAAGCATAAGTCTGGACGAGCAACGACGTATGCTGAATACAGCAATCTCATAGTTCTAGCTATCAAATACCCTAATCTGACAGCGCGAAGGCTCTCGAAAAAAAAAAAAAAAGAAAAAAAAAAGACAAGCTCAAAGTACCCTAGATTGTCTGTAGAATCGTACCCAAGTTTATTCACAATAAACTAACCCTATAAAACTGGGCCCAACTTAGCTGAGAACCTCCTCTATGGCGGATAATCCCTGGATTTTGCTGCTGTCCCCTGGCTGCAATCTGGACTCATTTCCAGCGTTCTTGATGAGATCTTGATGAGTAGGGCTTCGTGGGGTAATCTGGTAAGGGAATTCGTGTGGGTGTATCACTAGTCCAGCACCGGCTCGCAATTCAGGCTCTATTGGCTTCCCGTTCCCGTCGAGTGCTTTGTCCAGATTGAAGCAGCAAAGCAACTGTGCGACGCTCAGAAAAACGCTGGCGTCAGCCACATGTCTACCGGGACATATTCTGCGCCCAAAGCCGAAACAGTAATCAGTCGGATCCGGCTCGTTGCGGGGAGAAATATATCTGGTAGGGTCAAATGCTTCAGGGTCTTTGAAGACTTCGGGGTCGTGCAGGAGCCACCATATATTAGGTATCAGCATGGCGCCTTTCGGAATGACGTACGCGTCATACTCAAAGTCCTCGTCTACGGTATGTGGGACTCCCAGCGGTGCAACCGGAAACCATCGAAACGTTTCTTTGGCCACCGCGTTCACATATGGGAGCTTATCCCTGTCTTCGAATTGTGGAAGGCGACCACTTCCAATCACCCTATCAATCTCCTCTTGAGCCTTTCGTTGGACCTCGGGAAATTTAATCATTGCCAAGACGAAGCTGGTCAGACTTGATACTGTGGTATCAGCGCCTCCGCCGTACAAGGTCGCGGCGGCCCATTTGAGCGATTCTTCATCTTGAGAGTCAAACTTGCCACTCTTTTGACCTTCTTCAAGCACCCTGGAGACCATTGACCGCTGGTAACCTGGCGCATTCATGCTCTCCTTGGTGAACGCATATGGAATGTTGGCCACCAATTGGTTGATCTGATTCCACTTGCTGGCCGTCTGCTTAAATGACGCGCCTGGAAGCCAAGACGGAAGATATTTTAAGACAGGAAAGGCATCGACTGGCCAAGCTAGAGGCCTGAAAGCGAGGGCAAAGTTGGCCATCATTTGATCCACAAGGCGGACAAGGGGATCTGTCGTCTTTTTTTCGACAGAGTAACCATACGTCATATTGAGGATAATGGCTCCAGCTTCGCTAAAATCATCCTTGTCAGTACCTTTTCTAGAATTAAAAGGCTCTGCTGGCGAGGGAACGCCTCGGCCTGTAATGTGGTCTTCTCAACGCGCTTACTTTTGAAAGTGCTTGACCAAGTTGCGCGGCTCTTCAAGCACACGCGAAAGCATGTAGCCCACTTCAGCTCGTTGAATTGAGCTATATTGATCCACCAGGCCTTTCGTTCCCAGCGTTTGATGCATGAACCGTCTTTGTCTTTTGAAGTTGTCGTTGCGCCCTTGACCCGTAGTGTAGCCTCCGTATCCAGCTAACCCATGCGCAAACTCGAGAAAAGGCCGACCCGTGGTGAACTTTGATCTTTTGTCAAACAGATCTCTGGCTATTTCATGATCGTGAATAATCAGCAGCGTTTGACCCATGACCTGCATGGAACTGAGGCGCCCATATTTGTCCTTGTGTTGCACCCAATGGAGATACTCGGGTGGGCCGACGGGAGATGGAAGGTCTGGCAAATTCCCAATAACTGGCCACGGTGCTGGGCCAGGGGGGAGTCTGGTATGTTTCTGTTTGGCGAAGAAAATGTAGTAGATCAAGGAACCGATAACTGCCACTGCAAGCAGTGAAACCGAAGGCGTAATCATGGTTGAAGAGATGATGCAACCTGACCAGACAAATCACCAGCAGGGCTCGAGAATGAAAGAGCCACAATGATAAACATTGGGGTTCAGAAGACCTTAAATATCTCAGATAGCCCCTCCCTTCTTAATTATGCCAATCGTCCACGCAAGTACCAATCATGGCTGAAGGACAAACTGAAACAAGACCAATGAAAGGATTTCCTGGCTTGGGTGAATGGGCATCTCCTCCCCTGCAGGTATGCTTGTCCGGCTCGATGTAGAATAGTCGCGTTGCAATCAGCGTCTACAGTGGCCAGCGGGGTAGCTGAGCTTCCGTTTGCGTCTTGACCGGTATGGATGCGACGGCAAGATGACGGCTGACATGCAACCTGCGTGGCGTTTGCAGACCTGGTGACCAGGGATTTTGACCAGTCAGCCAGTCTCTTTACGAGAGCGAGCATCTGAATACTACCCAACCAAATGCTTGGCAAATAAACATTGCTTTTGATTGGGACATGAAAGCTCTAGGGTTTTTCGCACTATGCAAGCCCTGCATTTCCAGAGAGGAACAAACAAGCATATCAAGGCGTCCGCTTTGCATTGAGCTGGGACAGCTTCAGTACAAGAGCAAGTCATCAAGGCTAGAAACTCTACGACTTATGGTTAGTGTGCAGAAATTACTGGATTTGATACAAACAACATTAATTTTGTGGTTGTGGAGTTGACCATCGCCAAGACGGTGATAACCGAATAACAGCTGTACCGTTATGGTGTTACACGCCACAAACAATTGTCACAAGTACACCAAAGAGTTATAAAGCCAATGATAGGACCGGGATTCATAGCCGTATCCCTCACATTGAAGCGGCCACGTTAACGACATTAAGGTGAATCCGTTAGTTGTAACCATCACATCTACTCACATAGCCTATTGGCAGAACCCAGAGATGGCAAACTACGGTCGGCTCTTTGCAGTCATCATGATGCATTTGCGAGAAAGCAGAAACCCATAGATTTATGTAATATCATAATAGCTATGTTATTGATGATGACATCTGTGTGACACAAGACACCCGCGAAGTAATTAGTGCAGATTCCACTCCCTGCGAGGTAGTCGATGAGATGAAGCATGCTCATGTGCGATTGTAAAATGAATGACGTGGTGGTGTCCTCAATTCCCACTCAGCATTCTTGTAAAGATTTGAAACATGAGAATATTGATATAAAAAAATTTCGCTGATGTATGATAGTTAGTGGTCTTTTTTCAAGCCGTGTATTCATGCTTATGGCACAATCGTTGCCGCAGCACACACCCTCTAGTTTCCATTGGTCCCGGTACTCAAAGAATATGCTTAGACATGAGCAGTATGGCTTTTGTACGGCCTGGTCACTTCACGAAGATCGTTGGACCCGACCGGGACTTGCACGGCGGCCAAGTAATCCGAGTCGCTCAATCTTGAGACAAATCTATGGAGCACATAAAGCGTTACGATTGATGCGATAAATTCCTTTAAGGTTACAACCAATAGCTATCTGTGCCAGTTTAAGATATGCTTATATATGATAGATAAAGTTCTCGTTTTCCAAGTCCGTCAAGTCCAGCATTGCAAGATCAACCTTGACTTGAACGACGTTCCCATGCTCATCAGCTTGCTCCACGAAAGCATCATCTGCCACACCTCCCAATCGCGCAAGTCGTTCTTTCCTCTCCTTATTTCTTCGAGACAGGATGAAATGAATAGTCCACAGAATGGCTGGGGTGCCGAACCAACTGACAACAATCATGGAACTCCATGCTCCGTAGAATCGGGGCTTTGCTGATGCCACCCATATCTGAGGAGACACAAGGTTTCCAACACTGTAGCCAAGCATGAACATGACATTCCGGGTGAGTTTCTTGGTGTAGCCGGCGGCAGAAGATGTATTCCAGCCAAGAGCGATAATGTAAGTGACGCCGTATGTATGAGCAGCCAGGAACATACACGCTAGCAGCGCAATTGTCTTGTGCCAGGGCACTGTGACCATTCCAATGCCACCGGCCAGTGCTATCAGGCACCAAAGAGAGCTATGCAGTGCAAGGTACTTTGGCCACTTCTTGAGCAGGAATGCAGCCACAATGCAGTTGAGAATTCCAAAGCCACCTCCCGCTACTGCCACAAGCGTAGAGTCCAATGGGGTCACACCAAGTGACGTGACCAACAAGTTCTTTTGGCCGTAGGTCAGGTTGTTACAGAACATGAGGGTGAATGCCTGTAAAGTGAACAGCCACGAGATGGGGTCTTTCAGAGTTTCAATGAACTGAGCTCGCTTGAACTGTTTCTGCTCGATAGAGCTCTGTTGCGATGCTTGCACACGTCTAATGACGTGCACCTTCTCCTCCAAAGTCAGAAATCTAGCTTCAGCAGGATTGTTTGGATACTCAAACCAGACCCAGATGGCGAGGAGCAGGGTAATGGAGCCAGAGACCACATGGAGGAGCTTCCAAGGAAGGACGGGTCCGGTAGTCCAGAGCAGTCCATAGGCGATGAAACCTGCGACAATAGGAGCGCCTTGGCATGTGATCCAAAGAATAGGCTGAAGAAATGACTGTTCCTGGCGATTGAAGAACATTCCAATAGTTATCTCCATAGCTGGGACTACTACAGCCTCAGCAGCGCCAAGCGCCAAGCGCACAACGACTAGGCCTGCATACTTAGTGGCCACACAATGGAGATAGATGATGGCGGCCCATGAGAAGATAATGCCGGCGATGTATTTGCCAAACGGTAGGCGCTGCATGAGGTAATGCCCGGGCCATTGGAAAGCAAGGTATCCTGTTTGTGTAAGACGCGAGGACCCTTGCAACGGGGGGGGCTATGACAACTTACCAACGTAGAAGATCGTGTTCAGATTGTTATACTGGGCCTGTGAGATGCCCGTCTCCTCGAACAGGCCTAGGATGGCTGCATAGCCCAACGTGGACTTGTCAATCTGCGGGGGCCAATTTGTCAGTTGCATGCTTCGCAATCAAGCTAGCCTATCAGGGAGCAGACGAACAAATAACATGATGTTGATTGCCGACAACAGTGTCATCAGACGCAGATACAGCTTTCTTCGCAATTTCTTCTCGGCTTCTGGCGTCAATGGTCCGACGTTTTCTCCATGTTGCTCGATCAGATGCAGCGTCACATCGGCGTACTTTTGGGTCACAGTCTTACCCTTGGGCGAGCCCAGCTCCTCGTTGTCCGATTCTCTCCCCATGACGGCAGGGTGTGATTGCGAGATGAATCGAACGCTTGCTGTAGCCGCATCATGGGAGCTGAGACTTTGTCTGGATTTTATGACTCGATATTAGAGTTATATGATGCTTATTCGCAATAGCCTCGTTCCATTTCATTGTGGGGTCTCGATGTGGTTGGGTCTTAGTACGCTGGAGTTTGAGGCTTGCAGACGGCCAACCACAAGCGTCCGAAGTGACGCCTTTTCATGCAGATCTTTCATCAGTCTGCTTTTCAAGGTTAGTGTAGCTGGTCCCTGGACGAACTTTGGAATCAAAAAGCGGGCATGCCGCTTTGAAATACTGACGTGCATGCAGGTTCACGTTCTAAAATGCTTTCGCTCTACAATTATTGGCTACAATAGCGTTGAGGTGGGCATTGCGCGACCAACGCACTGTCGGTTGACGGTTTGTTGCCTGGGCCTACTGGAAAACGCCATCCGCTAAGATTATTATGTGAATATAAGAATATCGTACGAGCATGTAATGTGTATCAAACAACATACTTATTATATCGTGAAGAAATGAAAGCTTGCAAAGACTTTCAAGGATAACTCGCAGCCGTGACACCAGCAGTCAGATCAATTCCTTCGTGACCATGATATCGACAGTTGGCGACCAACGAAACCTTTCAAACGATAATAGAACTCCAGCTGCTACACACGGTGTCAAGGGTCTCTACCGTAGGTATTTAGGGCGGCGACAATGCTTGCGGCTACGTGGTTTTTATATCGACAGAACATGGCGTGAATACTTGCAAGACAGTGAGTAGACTTAAGTCATGGCGAGTGTTCTGTTGATCTTCTCGAGCTTTTGAGACGAACAAGCAGCTTCACCATGTTGACCTGTTCTACTGGCCACACAACATGAGGAGCAGAATCAACATCAACGCACGATGGCACAATCCTATCACTTTCCAAACTTCCAGATTTCAGGTGTGGGATACGTCAGTCATTCTGAATCGTTGAGAATATTCAGCCCATATGATAATCGAAAGATATACATGATTATCTCAGACTAGAGCCTCCAAAAGTCGATACAGGGTAGGGAACTCCTGATTTCATTTCTTGCACATCCAGGTCTCAAACGATTGCGACGCCAAAAGGTCTGGACCACTCGCTTCCCTCCTCATCAGCAATTTCCAGAGTCAGTCGCTCGATGCCAGCGGCTGAGGCGGCCTTGTAAGTGATTTCCGATCCGCTTACAGTGACAGAGCCTTTGGTTTCACCAGTAACCGTAAACGTCGGCGACTTGAATCCCGCAGCCAGCTGAGCCACGTTGAATGTCACAGACTCGGACGGCGCGACGAACACGTGCGGGTCGGCCATCCAGTTCAGGTAGCCCTCAATTGGGGTCCAACCATCACCTCCAGTTGAGCCGTCCCACCAGTCAGCAATGCCGTCGTTATCGGCATCCCACTCAGCATCTCTTGTCGCAGTGGGGAAGTCTTCCAATCCTCCGACATCGGCAGGGTCATCAATGAGCCCCTTCTTACCAGTCTTAGACCCTACGTACGTATACGTCTTAGTGAGGGTTTCGTTGATGATTCGCCTGCAATGAGTTAGTAACCTGCAGAGTTAATCCTGAGCATTTAGCCTCGTCGCTTACTTGTCATGATCATCAAAGACGGGCTGGCTGGCTCCGGAGTCGGACAAGACGCGTTTGTATGCCTCGGTCGACGATTGTGTGTCAACATATGACTCGAAAAATCTAACATGATTCGTGAGTCCTGAGTCTTTGCTCGGAAAAGCTGAATGTGGAACAATGGGTGCAGAGATTCCTCAAAAGGTTCTCCAAGGGCCTCAATTCAGGGGACAAACTTACGGCTCATCGACGAATTTTTGGTATTGAGGAGGAGGGTTAATGGTAACGTCGGCGTAGCAAGCGATGTTCTTGGTCTGGCCGGTACCATCCTCAACATATTGGACAGAGTCTTGCGTGAAGACACCAGGCATCGAGTTTCCAGCACAGTAATATTGCTGGGTTCCTGGAAGGCCATCTTCGAACTGTTCAGTTGTTAGCGCCTTCGCCTTCCAGGATGTGTCTCTGTTGAGCCCACCTGTGCCCTCATCGCATAGGTCAGACTGCTAGCAGGCCCTTGCTTGTACAAGTTGTTGACAAAGTTGACCTCGTGAGCCCCCCCGTCATTCACACGGCCTCCGAAGTTATATACGACATTGTTACGAATGTCAAGGCGGCCGGCAAAGAACCTGCCAAATGTTGTCAGCAATTTTATACTGCCAGTTCTACGAGCATACGCAGGCGATCCCAAGCGTTCCTGCACAGGTTGTGAGGCTGCAGTCTTACCCATCATAGTCAGTTCCGCCACCCATAGACCAACTGCGACCTGTCATGAAGTAGTGTTAGTCGCTATAGTCTCAATGGCCTTTATCAAACTAACCTTCAGCATGCGCCAGGAGATTGTGGTGAAAAGTGCCAATGTCGCCACCGATAGTAGCAGAGAAACCGTGCGCCTTGCCTTCGGGGTAGTTTTTGTGGCCTGCAACGTTGAGAGGTTCCGAGATCATGCTTCGCTGGAATGTAATATTATGTGCCGATCGTGACGAGAAGCTCTCATCAATTCCCCAACCCTTTCATCTGTCAGCTTGTTTCATTTAAGCATTTGACGATCACAATTGGAGCCACCTTACCACAGAGCATCGGTCGAAAATGCAATGATTCGAACCAGCCATACCCATGCCATCAACTGTAACTCCAGAAACCTTGCCAGGTCGTACACGGATGTGTCTCCAAATGACATCATTTGCACCACTAAGTCCGAATGGGTGTCCCTAGGAGGCATTGTTTAGTTTCGGCATAATATTTTGGAGTTTATCCTTTCAAGGAATATGACTTTTTTGAAACAGCGACCCCAGTCGAAACGACTAGATGAGATGGAAAGTTGCAACTTACCTGAAGCACAATTCCCTTGCCAGGAGCAGTTTGTCCAGCGAGAGTCACGTAGCGACCCCATTCGGTGTTCAGGCTCAATCTTGACTTCAATGTGATCACGCCACCAACATCGAAGACGATAATTCTTGGTCCCTTGATGGAAAGCAGCGCATGTCGAAGCGTGCCTGGATCGGTGGTGTCTTCCAAACTCGTGACCTTGACAACCTTGCCACCGCGGCCACCTCGCGCGAAGCGTCTTCCATGTGTTAGCATATTGATATTGCCGACAATCACTAATGAACGAAAAATTGAGGCAAAGCCCTGCCTCGCTACTTACCCGTGCCCTTCAGCACCTGGGAATGCCAGCTGTGCTAACCTGAACATCCAGACTCGTCCGATGTACTGGCTGCCGCATGACGAAATCACGTCCACGCGCCAGTAGTAGGTGTCAAATGTGTTGAGATCTGAAATCTTCGTTAAGCCTTGTTCATTTCTTTCAAGCCTATCGTATGAATACTTACCTTCGAATGAGACTTTGGTGTCGGCAAGATTCTCACCCACAAGCTTCAGGTCTGTCTCTTCCGTTCCAAGGTAAACATTGTACTTTGCTGATGGGAGTTTCGCTGCCTCCCAAGATGCCTCGAATTTTCCATCGACGGCGTGAATCCTTTCGTCCAGGTGAATCGGAACAGGGAAGCTGATCTGAGCTGCTGTAGGCGGGCCGTCAATCTCGAAGCCATTGAGCCAGACTTTGTTGTCAGCGCCCGTGGGTGTGTACGTGATCTCCAATGCCTGATCCGCGGACGTAACTGTCAAGTTGACATATGATTGAGCTGTCTCCCAAATGTTTGTGAGTCGGATGGATTGACTGATATTCTGCCGATAGTGTAAGTGTGGCTCGCGACGACCTAGAGGAGACTTACGCTCGCGACAACTTCTCCATTGACACTGATACCCAGCACAGCAGTGGTCTTGATAGCATCCCATGCATTATGCCATGTCTTCAACCTGTGCGTCCCCTCGGGAAGGCCCTTGATTGTCAAGGCGATGGGCCCAGACGCAGAAGTAAGTCCGGCCGATGCCAGTCGCTCACCGTAATGAGGAACCCAGCGGGCATAGTTGATTCGGTGCCAGCCGCCTTTGAGGCCGTTGCCGGAAACGGTATACTCAACGTTGTCGCCAGTAATGGTCGAGCTGTTTCCATCCTTGAATGGCCAAGGTCTGTACTCCGTCTCGTACTCATTCATAGGTCGCACGGCTGGCGCAATGAAACGGTAACGCACGTTGGTGCTTGGCGCAGATGGGGCCGCTTCTTGGGCGCCAACTCCGGCCAAACCGGCCAACAGCAGGCCTACTGTTACCAGCATATTTTTCATTTTGACGAATGAATCCTGACCTATCAGCTGGGTACTAAGTGGCTACATTGAAATCTAAACCAGGCGGCTAGTCCCATTTATACCGACAATACCACATCGTCGTCTTTTCGTCAAAAAGGGAGACGTTTCCCCTCATGCACCCCAATAATACTGGGTCACGTCGCAGATTTCCCACCAACTGTTCTTCACATCAAATCAATATTATGTACCCCAATTCTTTGCATTAAACGCCGAGGTGCAGCGGCCGAGGCTAGTGCTGGCACATTTGCAGATCCCAATCTATTCTAGAGCAGTCAAATCTTTGAGATAAAGGGTTTCCTCAAACTGCTCAATGTTCATGATCATTCTATCGCTATCTCTGCATTCTAGACAAACATATCCTTAAAGCTTGCAAGCGCGTCGTTCCACAATGACGGCTTCAGAGGCAAGGATCTTTACGGTTCCATTCGCGACACGCTCCAGTTGCTGAGTGCCAATCATCTTGCCCTCGCCGTCAACATCCTGCCCGGACCAGGTCACACCAGTTTGCGCCTCAGAGGTATCGCCTGTCAGGCGCCTAACCCTCAAGTTAGGACCAAGAATGGATGCGACGTTGAATTCTTGGCTTGTCCTAGTGCTGGTCTTGTTGTAGAACTGGGTGTTGAGTAGCACAAGTTTCTTAATCTCATCCCCATCGTAGATGGCAAAATGCACTGCAGATTTCGCATCCTCGGTCTCGATGGGTGCAATTCTGGGAACCTCGAGATCGGCCACAAGATCGGCAATGAACAGCATTGTGAAGTACCTGTTTCTTTATTAGACCTTCTCATCCATTACCTGGTGTTGCATTGGTATCACTTACGTGGGATTGATATGGGCGGCTGGGTAGCGTGGAGATGGGAGCGGCTCCCACATGGAGTAGTAGAAATCTCCTTTGCCCATGTGGAAGAAGAATCTGTCAATTCCCGCAATGGAACCTGAAAGCGCATAGTCGAGTTCCCACAGAGCGGCTCCGAGGGTGTTGGAAACCCCAAGCTTGCCGTGGCACGCCACGGAACCAGTTTCTCCCATGTGCATCATCTTTCCGAGCGGTTTCGTCGCTGCAATTTCGCCGCGATACTGATTCAAAAGGGCCAGCGTCTGCTGATGATCAAGGAGATTTCTGATGTCCACCTTCGCGGCACTCTCCTCTATTGTGCACCAGTCAGCTCGACGTTCATCCCGAAACAGCTTACAAGGATTGTTTTACATACTGTTGCAGATATTCCAGGGATACCCATGGACTGCGAAGTACTCAATCTCCGGCAGAGACTGTGGTACGCCCAAGCTGACGAGGTTTGCAATCGTCATGCCAGGGTTGAAAAGTTCAGGTCCAGCAAAAGATGGGAACTGGAACTTGAGATCCAGGGGCGAGCGGGAATCGAGACGAGGGATCCACTCTCGCATGTCCTCGGAGTAATCGTGCACATCAAAACCGGGTGGACGATAAGGCCCGTAGAGGTTAACCTCGTTGCCGAGCTCATATGCCATAACGAGGGACTGATCAAGGTATTTGAGTGCGCTGTCAACTTCAGCCTGGGCAAGTTCGTAGCTATCTATCACAGTCGTTAGTATTTCGCCAATAGGTTTATCTCCCTCTTTCGTCAAGGTTCATTACCATTGCGGTAGTTGAGGCCAAAGATGAGAGGGCTGCCGGTAGGAACGTTATTCGTCAACACGTCGTAGAGGTTGGCGTTGAAGGTAACGTTCTTCGCTTCTGAGCCCTTGGGATCGTTAGGGTCATTCGTCACAATGGTATGCATCGTGTCGGGGCAGTGCTCGCAAAAGTTGGCTCTATCTTGAGTATTGCCGCCAATGCGCAAAATGGCCGGAACTCCTGATCGATCAACCACATTTTGCAAGAGCTGCTGGGAGAAGGTGTTGGGCTTGCCGACATCACCGAAAAAGTCGACAGTGTTGCCAAACCTTAGATAAGATTGTTTAGCACAATACACATGAAGGAACAAGTATGAAAGGACGTGACTAGCTTACTCGACTGACAAGCTCATGAGCTGCTTGTCCAAAGGGACTGCGTCTGCCGCTCCTTGTCGAGCATCGAAGCGCAAATTGGAGCGAGTCGAAAGTTGGTTTACGTTTCCTTCCACCGGGACTGCAGATGCAGCCTTGGAGGCTAACAAGAGGAGAATGGACAACATTGTACTTAGGAATGGAACCCAATGATGCGTGGCTAGCAACTTTCACTGGGACAAATACACGGCCAGTATTTATAGATATTGCACCCTCTTACTCGTGTCTTCCAAACAATCCGTACCCTTGCGAATCATTTTTGCCGTGAATGAGTCGTCGTCACATTGAGTGAAAATTCCATTCGATCATGGAGATCGTACGGGCGGATCTATGCGATCTGCTTACGCCAGATAGACTACCACTGGCATATTAGCGACAGGCACTAACCGTTGTTAAGCTATTTGCGGGGTATGAACTACGCGAAAAGGATCTCAATGGTGCGGATCTGGTGAGCGCCCTCTCATTGGATCGCATCGACTGGACGGCAAGGAGGCTATGAATCATTGACAAGGGCGTAATACCGAGATCCGGCCTTTGGTTTGCTCTCACGCCCGTGTCCTCTTCGGTGGGACCAGCGTGGAACCGCGGGGCCAGTGCATTCCTGGACCGTCCGAGGACCTGATTGATGGAAATACGTCCTCGCAGCGAAAATCGACACCTGGCCGATCATACGCTCCAAAGACTTGTAGGCGAGCCTCACGACCCCCACGGGGAAAGTCGGCGGGCAACCGCGAGGCACAGTAGCTTAAAGAAAGCGAAATCCCCGACTAGAATTGGTGTCATTTGCAGGCCTAAGCAGGCTTGTTTGTGGCGAGGAAGTTCGGTCTCCAACCGTCATCCCTGCCAATGTGCTATCGGGCCAGCACCGGAGGCTCAATTGTATCCAACAAATGCATGTCGCTGTCCATGAAGTGATCAAGGTCTGAGGATAAGGCGGGTCAACGTTGCTACCAAGAACGAGGTTGCTCGACGGGTGATGTGGCTCAAAGTCACTAACATGACTGAGACGCAAGAGTTGCCTGAAAACTTATTGAAACCATCTGACAAGCTTAATATTCCATCCGACTCGTAGTCCTTCCCTGCCAGGAACGACACATGTGACATGCCAACATGAACTTGGAATAGGATTTCACAAGCTTCAGGTGTGGATATTAGCTCCGTCATCTAGTTCCACCTACGCTGGGGACGTGGAGCAGGCTGGAGACTACACTTAACGTAGTGTCTCCGCAGCTCTGCCCTATCGTGAAGCTGTAACATGGCGATATTGTCAGTCCACCTCGTCCAACACAGCCTTTAGGCTTGCTTTTTCTGGCCTTTGACCACGACAAAGAACGGGTTTTCCAGAAACGGACGCCAAAATTCCGGGTTCTCCTTCACAATTTTGGTATTTTCAAGGGCCAATGTTTCAACGTCCACAATGCCATATTTATGATGCATGTCCAGAGAGCCAGAATAGCTAACCTCCATTGACGTTGCCTCGAAATCGAAACGGGGGTTGGTGTAGACAACCACTGTGTACTTGAGGCCTCCTGAGATAGGCTCGAGGTCCTTGAACAAAGTTCCGTACTCGGGCGCAGGTCCTCCCTCCGCGAAGACTGGGCTCCTGAGATCCGCTACTCGAATCCCAAGGAATTTTCCACCGGGCTTGAGGTACGTGCCGATGTTTTGCCACATACCCTCAAGTGTCTCGACAGTGCCGGCGTGATCAAAGACCCAGTTGGCCATGACAATGTCATACTGCTGTTCAAGTGGTACCTGGTCAAGAGGCTTCGAAACATCTGCCTCATAGAAACGAATGCGGTCTTGGCGGCCAAGGGAGCTCTCGATTTCTTGCCCAACCTTCATCATTTCTGGTGAAATATCCACAATATCCACCCGTTTTGCACCTGCATCAATGGCTTGCCGAGCATGGACGGCGCTACCACCGCCAATGTCGAGAACCAAAAGACCAGTGGCATCGCCAATAGCTTGTTCAATCAACTGGGCTTCGAGCACACCCTGGGGAAGATCCGAAAGACTTGTGTACTCAGTGGCTGTCTTGCCATAATCCTCCTTGACTTGAGCCGCGGCCTCCATGCTGATGAGGGTTTGTGGGTTAGTACACAATTGAGGTTGGTTGGATAGACGTTGTTTAGTTGACAGCACGCCACTCTTAGGGTGCTCTTCCTCCTGCCTCAAGTTGAGTTTCTTAGAGAAGCTTCTCGCAGGCTCTGCAGAGGTTCTAACTTTTCATATCGTGGGCCTCGTGTCAGCATGCGGGGTTGAGGTCGAGTCGAGTCGATAATATGCAAGCTGATCCTGCTAGAGCGTCTAAGCATGGTTGAAGCATCTGTGGCTTTCCTTGACCAATGAGGTCAGTCAAAAGGTGCTGAAGCTGACTGCAGCATCTCGGCAATCGGTTCTGTGTTGCAATCTCATCTTTGCGATGAGAAACTCTGAATACGTCCATCATTTATCTCCAATGGTCACTGTGCATCGTGGGATACCTTGTAGGTCAGTACCGCAGAAACTACCTTGATCGTAGGTTCCTTATGGAAATTCCGAAGCAAGTGAGATCAGAAAGCAACTGAAATGTAGAAGCTTCACAGAATTCCGCAACACAGTCGTTGTGGATTGTTTTTAATGTGAAGCCGCCCGGTCTGCGCCAAGATCAGCTATCTGCATGATGGGCACTTGAGTTTAGAAAAGTAAACCGACCTGGTTTCCTCATACAGGTGCGGCAGAGCAGATATTCATAAGAGATTTCTCTACGTTGATGCTTGGGTCCTGTGCATAGGATCAAGATGCCTGCTCCAAAACATTGAGTAAGAATCAAGACAAGGCCATAGCATGATGTCTCAATAAGTCATGAATGGGACAGGAACCATGCACATATGTAGAACACCCAAGTCTAACTCTTGAAGCCAATTAACGTTTTTCCTTTGGGAATCTACTCTTCTTTTCATTCGCCAATTGACCCAATGCGGTCTTCACGGAGCATTGTGGCCCATTCGCTTGTCTGCCCGAGCAAACGACGCATTCTCTTCCATGGACAATCATGCCATAATGCAGCAGAAACTTAACACTATCCGGGATATGGGCGTCGAGATGCGCTTGTGTCTTTTCCACGCTGGCGTTCTGCGGCCGCCATCCCCGAAGGCCAGAAAGACGATAGATGTGCGTGTCGACTGCGAATCGGTCGCGCTTTAGGCAGATGCTCATCAGGCAATGAGCACACTTGGGCCCCAGGCCCCAATAGCTCACTACTTCCTTGATAACGTCCCGAATCTGAAACATCGAAGAGGTGTTGAAGATCCCAGCGCCCGTGGCGGGACTTGACGTCCTGTAGCAAGCCCATAAGGATCTTGGATTTGCGGTTCTGCATGCCTCCTGGCCTCAGCGCGTCTCGCAGTTTATCTATGCCGCCATCCACAATAGCTTCGTAGGCGAAGGTTGATCCGTACACTTGCTTCATGTTGTTCATAGCTCGCTTGGCATTCTTCCAACTTGTGGCTTGGCTAAGAGCAGCCACGACGAGGGCGTCCATAACAGACGTGTATTGGCCTTCCGGCACAGGCTCGTCCCCTTCTGCAAAGTTCTTCTTCACCGTATCGCCATGCATATCCTGCAGCATACGATGCACAAGTTGGCATTCTTTCGGGGTTGGACGAGGAAATTCGGGGAATGGCGACGAGCCTGAGTGTCGAGCCCAGGATGTCCATTTCCTTTGCGACAACGAATCTGCCTGAGAGGATTTTGACATCTTAGAGTGCAGATTTGCTGCATCGAGCTCGACAGTCTCGTTGTCGACCTCGCCTTTAACATTGGCTCCGGTCTCTTTGGTAGCTATATGACACACTGTGGCTGGTATTCTCATCTGTTGTGAGTTGCCGGCACCACGCGTCTTCGAGCGTGTAACAATCCTCCTTGGCGGCGGCATGGTTGTTATTTGACCGTATTCCGGATGATCCGATTCCACAGAGAGGCGGCTCCAGGATTATGTAGAGCTGGACAACGACTTTGGGGCTTTTCTCCGTCAGAACTGGTCTGGACAAAAGGTCACAGCATGATGTGAAAAGTCTGAGGGAAGCGTCCCCGCGAAGTTCTAGCGGAATTAGAATCTGAACGAGTAGACAGCTATTTTAATGCTTGGACCCGTGCGGAGCTGCACCGACGCTTCGGTGAGGCTTCTCGGAATGTGACGGGTTTTCAGCAGTCCGGCTGGCTCCACCCTCCCCCGATGGCCGCTAAGGCAATGATGTCACGTACTTGGGGCTAAGCATCGGTGAATGAATGCTGGTCGAATTCTGCTCGGCCAATCATAGCTGGGCAATGGCTGCTCGTGGGTCTGATGTGAAGCACTCGAGAACCAGCACGCTACTTTAGAACGCTTCGGTTGACACGACGAAATCCAACCCATCATGAAGTCCAGACAGCGCATACATATGCAGTAAGGTTTAACTTGACCTTGCTAGAGTATTCATTTTATTGCCCACCTTAGCATTTTTTGGAGGATGGAAACGAAGTTGGTACGGCGACGAGCTACAAGAGTGACTCAAGAAACCTTTCTTTCATGCAAAGCAGATCAGCAGGAGCGTTGGGGTGTCATGGGCTCATGATTGGCAAGGCAAAAAGCCTTATTTTCGATCTCTTAGGTGATCTGGGCTATGAGATGCTTCTGTTGGCTCTCTCGCTGGTGTTCACTGGAAGATCAAGACAGCGACAGACCCTCAACAATGCTTTGGGCTTTAGTGATGTATAGGGTAGGCCAATACCACCAATCCGGTCTGATCCGGAGGGTTGCGAAGGCCGGAGGTCGCAGGGGCTCTGCTCATTTCGAAAGGACAGAGATAGTAGGAAATATCCTGAAGCGCATTAAGAGCTTACTGTAAGCCTATGGGTTGCAGGTTAGACTCGAGGTACCCGAATAGAGCTATCCGGTAACTGCCTATAAGAGAAAAAACGTTAGGGTTGATAATGGAGCAAGCTCATCGTCTTGTGTATGGTGCGTGACGGCGAGAGTGCCGTGCTTGCTGCATTCAGTCGATTTCAAATTGCCGACCCCCCGAGCGTAGATCGGCTGTGGCATGGGTCCGGCTTCTCCCCAATGCAGTTTACCGGAGCGGGTCGGACACGGACCCTCCGGACTTTGTTTGCAGCGCATATTTCCGATGCATACCGCCTCGCAATTGTGTTAGGAGGCTGCTCCAGTAACGAGCCCTCGAAATGAAAGGAATCCCCTTCATTGAATTAACCACAGATAAGACAAAACGCAAAAGTCAGATATAGATACATCAACATCAATCTTTTCACCCAGTGCACGTAATACTTGGCAGATGTCTATCCATACACGAAGCTGCGTCCTCAAACACAACCTATCAGCCATCTAAAAGAGGGCAAGTCGTGCTCTGATGTATCTTCTACCTATTGGTTTGTGTGCAAGACCAATCTGTGATCTTGTCGCGGCACACAGTGGGGCTTCGTCCTGCACCGACACAATACTAGGCGCGGTGTATGGGTGACTCGATTACTGCTTCTTGGTAAGCGGTGCATCGGCTTCAAGCAAGGGTATACGGACTTAGGGTATCTGATAATTCCTAGTGTTCCGTGCTTCCTGTTTGTCCTGCCTAACTTCGCTGTAGACAGTAAATCCCCGCGTCATAAATATGGAGCTACGCATTGATCAAGAGTGAGCAGCTGCTTTCTCTTTGACCAATCACAACTTCTCTAAACCAGCTAGCCTGTATCTTGTGCCCGCAAACGATGCAAAGCAAACTTGGAATGCCTCTAGGTGTTACGGAATAAGGGTGGGCTGTTGAATGCGGAGCAAAAGTGGGATGTTGATGGAGGGGGATTGAAGCTCCACGATATCTGTTCTTAAAAGCCAGCATGATAAGAGCTTTGTATAAATTGAAGACCGTAGTACCCATCTGAGTTGAACTACAACGTTTTCCCATCATCCTCTCACATCCTTCCCAACTTCTAGATCTAGCTATTGGTCTCCTCAGCTCGATCCTTTGTTACCAAAATGTCATCGCGCTTGCAGCCCCTACGGTCTAGTGGAATTTACCGCAATCTCCCCCAATTTGGGCCTGATGTTACTGGCTTGACTGCAATTGTATGTGGTGCCAGTGGTATTTCGGGTTTCCACGCTTTGAGAGCTCTTCTAGACACGCCTCGGTGGTCCCGCATCTTCATCCTTTCACGGTCTCCACTTTCGGAGGGGGTCAAGGCATTCTTGACTGATGAACAGCTCTCTCGGGTCACCTTTGTGTCAGTTGACTTATTATCCTCAGCAGAATCTGTTGCCGAAAGCCTGCGGCAGGCTCATGTGAAGGCTGATTACCTTTTCTATTATGCCTACCTTCAGCCAAAATCCGTTGGTAATGGCATGAGCCCGGAGGCGGCTGAAGCCCTTATCGAAACCAATGTGCCCATGTTTCAGAACCTTCTCGACGCTTTGCCTCTTGCCGACACCGTCCCAACCCGAATACTACTTCAAACGGGCGGCAAGAATTATGGCGTGCACTGCGGCCGGACTCGCACGCCCCTGATTGAATCTGACCCGCAACCCCGTCATGTGGCCGATAATTTCTACTATCACCAAGAAGATGCTATGAGAGCTTTCTGCAAGAAGTTTCCTAGTACCTCTTGGAATATAGTGCGGCCTTTCGCGGTAATCGGAGCAAGTCTCAATTCACCGCTCAACTGGTTCTCTTGCTTCGCTATTTACGCAGCTGTTCAGGCGCATAAAGGCCAACCGCTTGAGTTCGGTGGCGATATGGCCGGATGGCAATTCGATGCAGTGCACTCGACTGCTCGTTTGACAGGCTACCTCAGCGAATGGGCCGTCCTAGAGCCCGAATGCGCCAATGAAGCCTTCAATGCGGTGGACGGAGTTAGTCTGAGCGCTGACAGATTCTTCGAAGCTCTCGCAAATTGGTGGGGAGCCTCGAAAGGCGTCGTGAGGCCTGATATAGACAGTCACAAGTACGATAATGTAGTCACCGCGGGCGGGGGTTCCAAGAATCCGCTGGGCTACGGACCGCCATTGGAGTTGCGCAGACGATTCACGCTTCGAGAATGGGCTGACGATGAAGCTAACGAGAAGGCATGGGAGAGCATGATGGAAAGCTCGGCAGGAGAGCTGACATGGAACCCTTTCAAGGAGAAGGACTTTGTCTTCAATGGTGACGTTATATACATGCCCTTTGGCACTCCTTCATCCATCAAGACACGACGATTCGGCTTCAGCGGGTTTGTCGATCCTTTGGAAAGCATATATGAGATGTATGAAGAGTTCCAGAAGCTGGGCATGTTACCGAAGATGGTTGCTCCGGTGATCCCTATGATCTAGGCAGAGGATGACCCGTAAAGTCCTGACCATGGACATTCGGGCATTTCTAGCAATAGCCACAACAAATACGAATGTGCTTTCAAACTTTCTAAGTCTCCAGTTCTTTCAACCGTCTTGTCATTTTACGACGAAAGAGGCCCTTGAGACGTACAGAGAAGAACGTGGCTAGCGTGCCTCAGAAGGCTTACAACACCGCGACGGTGACTCGCGATAGGCCAGGCAGCAAATGAAATACTTCCAGTGACTGGAAATAGACCCTCAATGATGCCTCTCAGCGATATGATCCTGCATAGGAGCAGTCTTGAAGGCTCCAGCGCGGAGTGGCCACAGCAAAAGCTGAATCACATTGCTTTGAACCGGACGATCACAGTGTGCTACATTACTTCGACATGTCATCTTCGGCATGATCCTTCAAGCCTCATCGATCAATGGCAAGAATAATCATGGTAGCTCACCATCCCTGCAAAAACCCCCCCCCCCACCCCACAATGGCAAGAATCACGTCGAACCATAGCTCAAAGCTGCTTTCACAGACCAAAAAGGCATTCATGCCTCTCTCATTTTCCTCACAGTCTAACTACCCCACATTGTGCACACGGTATTGGTGACTTGGGCGGTAATTAACGCGTGATTCCTCTTACACGGGAGTAAAATCCCACGCTCCGGTGCGGGGCCGCTCTCACATGTGACATAATAGGGCTGCCCCTTAAAATGGTCATCATTGTTTACGGCGCTGAGCCGCAAAACTTACTTCTTCTTATTTACACACTCGCCCAATACCCAATCATACCTTATCTGACTCATATCATTCATTCACAATGACTCGCAATACTGTCTACGTCGTGACAGGAGGCAACAGAGGGCTGGGGCTGGGTCTTGTGAAGACACTCCTCGCACGATCCCACACCACAGTCGTCGCGTCAGTCCGCACGGATGAAGCAGCCACAGGCCTCAAGGCTGAAAAAATCTCTCTCGGCGAGGAGAGCGTCTTACATGTCATGGTGCTGGATCTTGCAACAGCACCCTCCCCTCATGATGTGCGCACAACATTGGACCAAGCTGTCGGAGATTCCACCGACCACATTGACGTGCTGATCAACAACGCGGGCATGTGTCCACCATTGGTGGCCGCCACACACACGACAGCTGCCGATCTTCGCGCAGCGTATGAGACAAATGCTGTTGCACCACTGATGGTCTTCCAGGGCCTGTGGCCCCTTTTGCAAAAGGCTTCATCGGCGCCAAAACTGTTCATGATAACATCGTCAGTTGGCAGCATCGGCGGGCAGGAGCCCATGCCTGGTGGCTCATATGGGCCGAGCAAGGCGGCGTTGAACTGGATCACCCGCTCATTGCACCTACAGAACGAGTCGCAAGGTCTTGTGGCAGTCGCTCTGCACCCCGGCTGGGTCCAGACACGCAATGGCGACATTGCAGCGAAAGACTGGAATTACGCCCCTGGGCCACCTCTAACAATCGAAGACAGCGTCAACGGAATGCTTGAAGTGATTGATGGAGCTACGAGAGAATCAGCCGGTGGCAAGTTCCTCACACAGACAGGCCAAGAACTTCCGTGGTAAAGCAGAAAAAAAAAAAAGAAAAAAGAAAAAAAGAAAATGGTAGCCCACCGAAGGCAACTAGCTCTTGATAAACACTTTAGTTCTCTCGCTATGCCAGTCCAATTGGCTGAGCAACTTTTCATTACCATAAGAGTACTGCGTGATTTGATGTAGAATAACGGCATCTCACTCTTGCACCTCGTTGCGACGTACGTGCTTATGAGTTAGTGTTGTGATCATTGATTGTGAATAAGATTTTCGCTGCTAAATTATTCATATCCAGCTCCATTTAGAAAGCGAGTGTATCTAGTCGCTACATCAGATCGAGTCACATGGCCACGGTTCTTCGGAACACGACACTCGCATCCCATGATGAGTGATGGCGGGCGTCAGATGCGGACCCCTAAGATATTGTAGTCCCCATCGTGTATGCATATTTATATTATACACTGATACACAAGAAAGAAGGAAACAAGCGGGAGAAACTTGTATACCACCACTTCCCCATCATCCACCTGACTCAGGCGAGACGCGTGGTGTGCGATAAGGAGCGTGACCAGGCTTCGAGACCCTCCTAATAATATCATAACGTGTAGGGTGTAACTAGGAATCGTCTAGGCATATAAAAGGTTCGTTAAACCTCTTCAACTGACAGGGATTGAAAGCTGCCAGCTGAATGCGACGCTTGTGCATAAATTTGCAGCGATGAGACTCTATGTAGATGGAGCATCCGCATTTTTGCTCGAAAATGGCTTGGAGCATATTGGATTAATCTGATGCTACCCGTCAGGGCTTTGGAAGCGATACAATCATCTTCAGTGCTCGTGAAGTGATTTAACTCAGTAACGCTCAATGGCTATCTGAATGGATTCAATTGGCTTCCAGCTTAACTTGTCACTCTTGGTTTCCTCGGACAGTCCGGCTATTCAAGAACGGTCGCCCAGACTTTCATGCAGATTTTCATCTGAAAATTTCATTGCAGCTAATTCAAAAGCTCTCATCAGTTCAGTGATGGAGTAACGAGAAATTGACGACTTACAAGTCCTGCGTGTAGATTTTGGGAGGAGTAACAACCAAGCGGACTTTGTTCATCCGCCATAAGGAGTCGGAACATTCGCTCGACTTACGCAATTACTGAGTTCTTTGCTCGCTTTTTGAAGGAAGATTGCAATTCACTGCCATAAGGCTTGAGTTGCCGCAGACTGCCGACTGGGCATAGATTGCCACATAGAGCCATCGAGTTAAAACGGCTGTGTACGTATGATTACGCAGAACCCAATCAAATGTCAGGAAACTGGCCGGCGCCTCTAGATTGCATACGATTGCCACGCAAAATACTCATAAGCTTAAGCATTGTGGCTGTGCGGCAACCCTTAACAAAGCCAACGCGTAGTGCAAGATATTGAGGCTCTTCCCGAGCCGGACTAGTGGAGAGAAACGGGGTTTGAAACACACCAATATTATACGCAATGACCAATCACGTCGAAGATTCCTGTCGCACTATAAAAAGATACGGGTGGAATTTGCCTGCAGCGCATGGCGGAATGGCTGTCAACTCCACTGTTTCTATCGGGATGTGCGGGAGCCACAGAACCTACAATACGAAGGCCATGCGAGGGATTTATCTCTGAAGGCAGGGAAACAACACTCGCTCGGAAAGACCTCATTTTCAACCTTCATCGTCTCTCTCCCTGAACGGTGGGAAGGAGATCCTCGAGCTCCAGATGGGAAACCACTCAGTCGATATCTGATCACTTTTGGACGTGGAACTAGGAGTTGCGTTGGTATGCAGCTTGCTTACGCAGATCTATTTATTGGATTGGCCAATTTCTTCAGAAGGTTCGAGTGTGAGCTGTTTGAAACAGAACGCGATGCAGTGGATGTTTATATGGATAGGTTTGTGCCCAAGCCTAAGCCTGGGACAAAGGGTATCCGGGTCAAAGTAATACAAAGCCACATGGAATGGCTAAGACACCTATGGGTACTCCGTAAATTCTGGGATTTCTTTACTTTGCTCCATGTGCTTGGCACGACGCTGCACTGAAAATAATGACAGAAAGAATATCAATGGCCTGAGGAGTTTGAAGTTATCTAATGAAGCTATTTTCTTACATCATCTAGCTTGGAAGCAACAGAAACAATACACTCAGAAGACTGCATCTTATTCTCATGCACTGCCGGTTCTAAAAGATTTTTGATGTAAACGAAAACAGATGGAATCTGAAAACGAATGATTGTGTATCCTCTCTTTTGCAACAATGACTATGCTTGATGAACTAATCTATCTAGCTAAAAGTTGTGGAGGCCAGGAAGAGGTGAAATAATACAGGAAGCTGATCAGGCAACACGCTGCAAGCTGAGCTAGAAACGGCACAAACTAATTGACGTAGAACCTCAGAAACGTCGATGCCCTAATATTTGGAATTGTTTGATGCATTTGATGCATTTGAGGATAAATACTAAATTACATAAAATGTTGGCAATTCGTGCCTCGGTTAAATCTTCCTATCTTTACGTGAGGGAGCGAATACTGCTTGATCAGAGTAAAGTCCGAGCGGGCTTTCGAGAGCCCCGAACTGTTAAGTACTGAGCTACTCAGTAGCTAACGAGCATTTTATATTTGACCTGAATGAACAAGGCAATACTGTCCGGCTTCATCTAGAGCTGAGTGAGGGGTTAGTGGAATATCACTGTGAGTATTGAGAATGAGTGATTTGATCTGTTAGTCCGGAACTTGCCGCCTTTTTGCTTTTTCCTGCATGAATGATGCACCCTCTGCGACATGGGCCACTTTCAGAGATCATCAATCACAATAGGTCCTTCGGCTCTCTACCTCGGCAGTTGCGGTCTTGCCACCAGGGGTAAATTATTGGCAGACAGGTGCGCCATAACGCGCAGTTTTTCATGATGAGCTGATGACCCATCTTTTTGCAGTCTCCCTTTCGCCTCTAATAGTTAGTATTCTGCAGCCATGTCTCAAAATTCGGCGATATGCGCACATGTGCGGCAAGAAGAGGTCACACCTTATGGCCTGCATTTCAGCCCACTTCCGACCCATCGAATTGATGTTACGAATGCACAGATGCACTTGATTCCTCCCAGACCTGGCGCGGTGGCAACAGATTAGCGATGAATGCATGTAGTAGGAATAGCATACGGTAGTAGAAGGAGCTTCACAAGGGCCTGGACTAGGACCTTGACAGCATGTCTTTGTTTGAAGAGACGGGCCGCCATCCTGCATCGTATTTAACATTTGACTTTGTTGTTACTGCATCAAGTGGTCGACCATCTTGATTCATCTGTTCTTTATAGGAATCATGTCAGTTCACCAAAGTTTCGAGGGTAAAGTCATTACTGTTGCTGGCGCCAGCCGCGGCATAGGGCTTGCTACTGTGAAGTATCTGCTGGCTCGTGGAGCTATTGTCTCCATGTCAAGCTCGTCTGACGCGAACCTGTCCACAGCCCAGGAAGAGTTAAGCACGGAATTTCTCAACCTTGAGGGGCGGTTGCTGGCACGAGTTTGCGATGTAACGAAACTTGAAATGGTGGTGGCATGGATTGCAGAAACAATGACGCGGTTTGGTAGGATTGATGGCTGTGCGAATGTCTCTGGTATGTAAGTTGGACGCAATGTTCGAACAAACTTACTGATAAGAGACAGGACGAGAGCAACGATACATCAACAACCTCACGGATATGCCTCTCAATGACTGGCACGGCATTATTGATGTCAATCTTCATGGCGTATTTCATCTTTTGAGGGAAGAAATGAAGGTGATTTCCGAAGGGGGCAGCATAGTTAATGTCGCCAGTATCGCCAGCAAATACGCATCACCAGGATTTGGCGCTTATATTGCCTCGAAGCATGCACTGATTGGTCTTACCAGAGCCGCTGCGTATGAGGGAGGGCCCCGTGGAGTCAGAGTCAATGCCCTCTGCCCGTGAGTGCTGTATTAGTGATTTACACTGTACCTACTGACACAAGTTGGTAGGGGGATGGTGCGAAGCCAAATGACGACAACACCATTCCATCTCCCCGATGGAAGCTCCTTCGTGGTCCCAGAATCAAGCGTCCCGCAGCTATTTAAGCGCTTTGGCGAGCCAGAGGAGATAGCAGCGTCCATCTGCTTCCTACTCGGCGATGAAAGCAAATTTGTGACCAAGGCAGAATGGTATATTGATGGTGGCTTCACTGGAGGTAGTTATACTGGATAAAGGCCTTGTGTGTTGTTCCTAATTCTTCCTGTTGGGCTTGGGGGGCTCAATTTTGATCTTGTTCTCCGCATCCGTGATTTGGCGAATAGAGCCAGGACTACGACAGCTAAAACCTATGTCTGCAAGGAATCATTGTAACCACCCGGACAGAGACAGATGTACACCGCATGCCGTGTTACAAAAGTAATAAGCTGAATACAAGGATGGGTTACGCTCCACAACAGGATGCTAGCCGAGGACGCCTATGCGTCTGCACATCCTTAAAAACAAAGCAATCTTTTGATTCCACCCACCCCTTTGATGGAAGCCCTGACTAACGACAGCGTTATCATTGCGGGTCATCCTAAAGCAGTCTCATGCATGCGCCCCCTACGATCGTAGGGCAAAATTGCCGGTCCGGGTGACCACTGTGGATTAAAGCTCTTTGCATCGCCGACGAAGACTCTGCATATACTCCACACAAACAGATCGGGCAGGTGTAAGCTGCGATGACGAGTTTTCTGCGCCCACACTGACTCGGTCTCATTTACGGAAGGGTTAGTCTGAAGGACAGCCGTAATATTAATTCTGCATCATTGAGCTGCACACAGAGCCGCCTTTTTTTATAGCAAATCATGCCCAGTTCACTTGAATAGTCCTAGGACCACGTCGTAATTGCTCTTTTCTTCTTCCATCATTATTTGGAAGCCATCATGCCTCCGAAAATCCTCCTTGTCGGCGCAACAGGGTATGTTGGCGGGACAATTTTAGACCGGCTTATCAACAGCGGCTGTCTGAGAGGTGCACCAATCGCTCTATTGATTCGTGGCGATGATCGCGTGACAAAGCTGGAAAACAAGTATGGACACCTTATCAACTGCATCGCATTTGACCATTGGAATCAGGTAGATATTCTGTAAGTCATCCGAGCGTGCCAAGGGTTTCTAAAAGGCTGATGCGTGTCCGTCGCGCTGCTTTCTTCAGGGCTGAGGTTGCCAGCCGACATGACATCGTTGTTAACGCAGCGTCTGGATTCCATTCACCTAGCGCGGAAGCGCTTATCCGCGGCTTAGCTAGACGTTCCGAGAGAGCATCATCACCTTGGATGATTCACACAAGCGGATGCTCAAATATTTCGGATAGACCCCTCACCGGTGTCGCGCGACCCGATGCCGAGTACTGCGATGATGACGGAGAAACAGTTTACGATTTTGAAAAGTCCTTGGAAGCCTCGGACGGTCCTTATCCTCAACGGACCACTGAGCTCCTAGCTATTGATACTGGGCTTGAGACAGGAGTTCATGTGATGAGCATTCAAGCTCCTTGTATATTTGGAACCGGCCAAGGCTTGTTCCAGACTGCAGGGCTTATTATACCCATCATGATGGCTTACACCCTGTCGCGGGGTCACGGCTTCGCGTTGGGTTCCCACACGGGTGTCATTGACTACGTTCACGTGGTTGATCTTGCTGATTTATACATTCTTTGCATAAACCACATTCTTGAGAACGGAGGAGAAGATGTTCCCTCTGGGAAGAAAGGCATCGTGTTTCCGACAGCAGGCCGGATCACAATGTATGACGTGGCCAAGGGGTGCGTCGAAACAGCTTTCCGCAAAGGTGCTTTGCCAGCGGACAGTAATCAGCCCCAAACCCCTGAAGTGAGAACTGTGACACTTGCCGAGGCAGCAACTACCACGGCTGGGGATTTAGCTATTGCTGAATCTGGGTGGGCCGGCCATCGCAGGACGAGAGGACTCGTAGCAAGGCGGCTGGGCTGGAACCCTGTTCACGGTGATGAGTCGTGGAAGCAAGACCTTGACGACGAATTAGGCTTTGCATTACAGGGGGAAAGGAGCGTAACTATTGACAATTGTATAGCTCAAAGATAAAGGCATGGCAGATGGTGGAAAGGCCAGTAGTATCGTGAATCGGCCCGGTGCCACAGCCTACTATTCAGTGTGAAGATCAAGCCATGTTTCAGCCCTTGTAAACCAACGTGCATATACGGACGCCGAACCATGAGGTGTTTATATCACGCAGCAGACGTTTTTCTGCTTCTCGTAACTTGACAGCTTGGCGCAGAGAGTAGTGTGGACTCTAGGCCAATGGAACTGCATTTGAGGAGATGTAATGGCGTCATACTTGTGAGGCATCTGGGCGCTTATAGACTAACCAGTCTCTCAGGCTGGTAATCAAGGCCAGATCTCTGATCAACCAAATCTTATTGTACACAGTGTTCCCCGCTTTGGCCTCTCCACTCAGCTCTGCGAAGCGCCACACGCCGGGAAATGCTTGATCCTGGAAAGGGCGTTCAGCAGAGGTCTGACCGCACTGAGCTGAATCTTGCATCCCACAATGACAAGAAGGAATCCACACCCAACGTCATACCGGATCCTCTCGGAGAGGATGGAATCCATATCAGATACCACAGCATCGCACCAATGTTAGCGTTATGAAGGCTTCTTGTTCTCTCTCCTCAGATAGAAATCTTGGCCTCGGAAGCAGAAGGTATATATTGGCTTTCCCGCCTGTGCCACCACGCCTCTTCCAGCTTCTCCAAACAAACCATAATGTACCGATTCTACTCTCAACTCCTTCTTACTGTCTCTTCACTTGCGACGTTGGCGCTAGGCCAAGCCCAGCCAGTGGCCGGAGATGACGCATATGATTCCGTATGCAGACAGGTAACGATCGAACAGCTTAGTTTTCCCGTCTTTGGATCTTGCACTCAGTTCCTCATATGCGATCCTATCAATCGATTGTTCACGATTTATACCTGCGACGCACCTTTGCACTTCAACCCTATCCTACAAACGTACGATTTCCCAGAAGAAGCTGGCTGTATAGAGGTATGATGAGAATAACCAGATCCTTTCGCTATCGTCAATCACGAGTTTTCTCGAAAAGGTACAAATCTGGAGAACGCCTTGATTGGTGGTGGATGACGGATACGAGGTTCATAAGAGGACAGGACACCTATCGCGGGTTATGTGGTGAAATGAACGATAGCCACGCCTCTCCCAAGCCACACGCATATGTGGTTCAGTGTTTATATACTCAAGTGATCGTCACTGTTACTGATGCGGGCCCTCATTGGCCTTTCCAGGTGCGTGACGCACCTTGGGGTCTACTTGGAGTGGATGCACCAACTACCTAGTGCGGTTTGTAAATCTTCGTGTCCCACCACAAGCTACGGTAGTCGCTTGTTATCGACACAAAAAGCTCACAGACTCGAGTGAAGAATTTATCCCAGGGCAGGGTGTTATGACCCAGCAAGGGACACGATGCGAACCGGGGCGGATAGCAAGAATTCCGAATTCACGCAGGCGAATCATCTGAGGAAATAAATACCTCTCCAAACTAGCTTTTTGAACTTGTCCGTAGAGAGGTAGCACCGCCAATCGAGTATTCTTTCAACTTGTCGGCGTCGATCTCATTTGGTGACGCAAAAAATGGATGAACGTTGGCGCAGTGTTCTTGAGTCATAAATGACTAGTTGAAAATACACACATGGTGAGTTAGGACTTGGCCAGAAGCACATCATGCGGCACGGCTCAGACCTACACCAAATATGTGAGATGATAACGGAGCATAAATAGAGGCCCGACAATGATCGTTCAATGTAAGAACAGTAGGCGTAAAGGAGCAGGTTAGCCGTCGATAGCCTGTATGGGCCGCACGAAGTGTATCATGCTTGTCTCCAATGGGCGATTCACGGCGACCAACTCGGGTTCGCCCTACTCAACAAATGGTAATTACATATGCCGTAAGATTTCTGCAGTCAGTATTAGCCTTTATGTGTTGGGGCCAATATAGCAAGTCCTCGCCCCGAACCTGTCTGAGCTCAGTTTCAAATCGAAATTCCCGATGCTTCCGCATATCGACGCTGGATTTATAGCCGCTCTTCAGACTTACCGATCGACCGCAATTAGACTTATTACGGCTCCAAATTTCAGCCCATTTTATGTACCATGGAACAAGAAATCGATCAAATTTACGAGGACGCTGTCGCATCGGGCTTGTTTCCCGGCATATCAGTGTTTGGAGGGGACAGGCACGGTAAGGTAACCCTCAAAGCGTCCGAGCAACCATCTGCAAATCGACAGTATTGATGCACTTATTAATGAGATTTCCCAAGCAGGCAATTTTCTTTATACAAAGTCATTCGGTAAAGCTAGCTTAAAAGAAGGTTCAGATCTATGCCTTACCGAAGACACCGTGTGCAACATTGTGTCCATGGTGGAACTCGTGACTCAAAGAAATATAACCCTGTGGAGGATAGACAATCTGTGCCAAGAAATTCTCAGCCAATCTCTTACCCTTATTCGATAAAAGTGTGCTAATGATAAGCTAGACCAGTACTTGGCCCTGATGCCCATGGGTAGACTAACTTCGTACAGCCAACTTTCAGACCAACGAAACGTTCTCGTTGGTAGTGGCTAACAGATTGAGGGGCTGGGTTTTGGGGGCCAACCAGTTGGCACAAAGCTTAGGTCTTCTCTGTCCCCCCAATGCTATCCCAACTTCCATACTTATCACTCGCACCACTCGAATTCTGCACTTTTGGGTATTTTGGCTCTGTAATAAACCACTGAACGTTAGGTCATCATGCTGTCCTTTGTTGTTCTCTTCGTGGCAGGACTCACAGCTACGTATGTTTTCTTAAGCACACTTGCTTATGTCGTGAGAGATTCAAGGGAGCCTAAGACGATCACTGGCACAATCCCCTTCGTCAGCCCTTTGATTGGGATGCTCGTAGAGAAGGCCAGCTTCTACAATCGCATGCGGTATGTTGTACCGTCGCAGAAGACATCTTTTGTGGGCCAAGGAGGGATGCTCAAATTGCTAAGCCTTTGTCATTGACGCAGTGACAAGCACAATCTCCCAATTTACACCCTCAAAGTGCCTGGATTGTCGCTTTACGTCGCCAATTCGCTCTCCGTCTGTCAACGCATCGATCGCCACATCGCGACTGTCGCCTTCTCTCCCATTCAGATTCGCGCTTGCGATAAGGCCATGGGTGTGAGTAAAGAGGGGATGAATATGATCGCAGACAATAGGCGACTGACTGCGGACGGCTACTTCAGGAGTTTCCCCACAGTTTCTGCTATGGCTGCTTCTCCTGGACCGGGACTTGACGCTCTCAATCGCGCAGCGGTGAACACGTTTGCAGCCTCGATTGATTTGCTCGCAGTCAAGGGCCGGATCAAACTGGACTTGTATAGGTGGATTTGTCACGAGATCTTTGCTGCCACTACTGAGGCTACCTATGGCTCGCATAATCCTTTTCGGGACAGTAAGAACGAGGAGGCTTGGTTCAACTATGAATCCAATATCATGACCTTGATGATGGACTTCTTTCCCAAGATCTTTGCCCGGAAAGGCCTCAAAGCGCGAGATCGCATGGTAGACGTTTTGAATCGCTACCTGGAAGAGAATCACGAAACGCAAGGCTCTCTGTTTATCCAAGTTCGACAAAAACACAACGAGGGGTTTGGTCTGAGTACGAAGGATTCAGCCCATATTGAGGTCGGCCAAGTTGCTGCTGGCATTGTCAATACTGCGCCTACCGCCTTCTGGCTCATATGGAGGGTTCTGTCTGATCCAATTATACTACATGATTGCCATAATGAGGTACAGAAGCTTGTGCAGGTCGGGGCGGATGGCGTCCGCACAATCGACCTTTCGAGGGTTCCCACTTCGTGTCCAATCCTTTTATCAACGTGGCAAGAGACACTGCGATTTTACGGAATCAGTATTTCAGCCCGTGTAATCGAGGAAGACACACTTGTTGACAATGCCTTTCTGTTGAAGAAAGGAGGCGTCCTGTTGATGCCAATTGCGACTATACATTCAGATAAAACCCTCTGGGGACCTACTGTTGGCGAGTTCAACCATAAACGGTTTCTCAAAACAAAGACCGACGAGGCAACTCGGTTTCCCACTGCCGCTTTTCGAGGTTTTGGCAGTGGTCATGTTCTATGTCCAGGTCGTCACTTCGCCAGCACTGAGGTATTGACGCTACTAGCCCTGATACTTCTGCGGTTTGACGTACTGCCGGTGGATGGGAAGTGGATTACACCAAAGAAGGATTTCCCCTTGGACCGCGCTTGTCCGATTCCTCTATCTCATACTCAGGTTGAACTTGTCTCTAAAGAAGAACACAAATGGCGGGTTCTTTTCTCGGACAACAGCAAGGGTATAAACATTGTGGCAGAAGATTTGCGTGAGCGTGATGCATGATTTACCAATAAATAAACACTCCGTCAAGTCTGTATCCTGTTCCGCTACATAAGTGGCATAATTAGCTAATGCGCTGCAATTGAGCTTCACAGTGCTTCCATAGCTTGTCGTTAAGATTGGAGTCGTTGAGCCATGTATCAGCCTTGGAATCCACCTTGCCAACTGGTGTGAAATATCTGCCTCGCCCTTGAACTGGTGCCAGAGGACTTGTCGCGCAAAACAATGAGTTGTAAGAGCCTTCCAGAGCACTGGTACGGGCAGTGACTTTCATCATCGTCCTCATCACGGTACCAAGGATCGTAGGGTCATGAGACTGGAGGTTCGACTTGACAATGCCAGGGTGCAGCGAGTATGCCGATATCCCTATAATGTTGGTTAGCGTTAGGAACGTGACGCTAGATCTCCTCCCCACTCACCGTAGTGACTGTATCGATTGTTTAATTCTCCTGCGAGTCGGATGCTAGCCTGTTTCGAGTGGCCGTAGCGCTGCCTGGAAACGCCAGAAAGTCAGTCGCTATCTTCACGCTGTTCGTTCCCGAACTTACATGAGCTCCAACATGCCCCTCGTTTCTGTCAAGTTTACGTCATCCAAATCGATGGTATTTGGGCCTCGGAATGCCAGGTCGCTGACCACGTTCACAATCCGCACTCTATCTGGGGTGCCAACCTCGGCCGCAGTCTGCATCAAGATTGGCAAAAGGCTCGTGGTAAATACTTGAGGCGCCAAAGCATTAATTTGCCATTGTGTTTCAAATCCATCAACTGTGAGCTTGAATGGGGTCATCATGACCTGTTGTGGTATGTGTCAGAAGTGGACACTCGTGTGCAAGGCCAAGCAAGAGCTGCCTATGTGGTAGTGGAGAGAAGAGAACCTACACCAGCATTATTGATGAGAATATCCAAACGTGATTCTTTCTGCATGAAATTCGTAGCAGCATCACGGACGGATCTCAGATCTTGCAAATCCAACTGCAAGAAATGGAGATCAAGCGCTTTGCCAGCTGTAGATTCATTCATGTCCCGAATGGCCAAAGCTACTCGCTCGGCTGATCGACTGGCAATGTACACGCGCGCATTGCGATATGCGAGCTGCTTAGCTGTTTCGAAACCGATCCCAGAATTTCCTGCGGCAACTCATGAGAATACCGAATAATTTGAAGCCGGCGCGAAGGCAGTGTTACAGCATACCTCCAGTGACAATCACAACGTACCCCGTCAGGTCGGGGATATCCTTTTCCGTAAATGTTTGCTCTTTCTCACAAGGCATGGCGCTGAAGGGCTCAAGACTGGCTTTATTGACCGGGTAAAGTGTAGGAGCGAGTCGCGATGATGGTATGTGGGTTCTTGTGTGTTAAAATGAAGGGTGATGGAAAGATAGAAATGGGCCATGACCATACGGATGTCAATACTGTTTATATTTCAATTTCTCCTGCCTTTGCTGCTAAATTTAATCCTATGCTCGAAACCCATTGCGACGCTTCTGCGTAGGCGCACGATGTAGGCGTACGAGATTGCGTCAAGGCCAGGATCATGCTGTAAGCTCAGGTGGCTCAGCTCGGTTCCGCTGAGCACGCCAAAGATGATGAGAAAAATTGACACTCATGATTGGCCAAAAACGGGAAAATGCTATCACGTAAGCGGACTTGTCTTAGTTCTCAATCTCCGCGGCTTATATCCGCTATTAAAATCCAGAGTGCTATAGGGCTTCAGAGCCCCTTTTGAGGCTGACGGTTTAGGAGATTAGAAGTTTGACATTCTTCTAAGATTTCTGGCAGCAAAGCTGGTTGATTGCACAGCCTCCGGACTGTTCCGCCATCACTTTTTTGCTTTCTGTGTCATTTCGTCACCCAGAATCATCGAGGGCTCGTCTTTCAGTCTAACTTTGTCTCAACTCATGTGGACGATTATTGATAGTATCAGTATGATAATCTTCTCACAATAATGTTCTGAGGAATATGTTCCACTACAAACCATTCTTCCTCTTGACTAGTAAGCACATTGATACCCAGCTCTCTTCGTGCATCCGCGGTCGAGATGAAGGTGATTGCACCATCGGGGTCCGCTCCACCCGGGCCATTCTCCTGCATGATAGGCAGGCGAACAAGTCTGTCGCTAAACGTGATTTCGAGATGATCGAATGTCGGATTCGTGATCTGGATTTCAGCGACAACGACATTATGGTGTCCATTTCGTAGCAGCACACTAGCTCGTTCTCTTGCCGAACCTACATGTCTGGTTAGATGCTACATGAACAGTGGATCGAGGTGCACATACCGAGATTGTCAAATACGGAAATAAACGGAGTTGGCTCTATAGAGCGGTCTCCCCAGTCCAAGTGGCGATCAATCCTCCCTTTATTGATCCAATAACAAGGGTTCACCACATATGAACCCCATGCCCAGAAGCCAGTCTCGTCATAGTGAGTGAAAGAGCTATCGCTCTGTGCACGATAGAATTATCTAGCTCCCATGACCGTAAGACTAATCCACGGATCAAAACTGGCTTGAATATTCTAAGAGTCGTGAGATTTATGGTGGACGAGGGTCTAGTATTATACTGTACATCAGCCCCCTCTTTTCCAAAGTCTTGAGCCATCACTTCAACCTTGGTGCCCAACGTCGGGTACTGTACAACCAATTATGATGTAATCAGGCTCAAAACCCCTTTTGCACGTGCAGGTGGCATGATATACCTATGTTGCCAGCTTTTCGAAATGCATCGCTTGGAGCCATGAACAGGGTGCCTGGTCCTATTGATGTCTACATACGGTGATTGCTGATTAAAGGTTTGACTCAAACACCTTCATTTACTCCAAACCACTACGCTCCTCTTTCATTAAGAGGTACATGGTAGTCTCTTAGCCTCATTTCAAGTACATAGACCAGCACAAACCATGAAGTGCAAGTGCTGTTTCACACATCACCGCACGTTATTCTCAATTATAGCGAGATTATACCAAGTTCAAAACTTGGTGCTTTGAGCCGTAATCTGAAACCTATCCAATTTATCTACATTTGAATTGCAACCTTGAGAACATTCTCTTTTGATCCAGCTTTGAAGGCCTTGTAAGCAGCTTTTGCTGACTCCAAAGGGAAAACTAATAAATGTTAAACACTATTTCTTAACGTCAATACTGATTTCTTACCATGAGACACGAGAGGCTCCGGATTAAGTAATTTGCTCTCTACAAGATCGATCAACCACGACGTGTGATCATGGCTGACCAATTTGCTTGCGATATCTAAAGGTTGACGTGGTTAGCAGTCTGCCTTACCTCTTTTTCTGTCCAAAATTAAGAGAGAACGGTGACTGAAATGACCTAGAACTCACTGATATTCTTGTCCCACAATGTATGAATGTCAAGTGTCACTTGACAACCATGCACACCTGCGTTGGTAAGTGTACCGCCTACAGATAGGAGTCGTTGGCAAATGTTGAATGTTGAGGGAGCTCCGACACACTCAGAAACAAGATCGAAACCTCCACCGCCTGAGGCTTTTAAAGCGCCTTCGATGGCAGCCTCGTCTCCGTGCAGCGTGCTGAAGACATGATCAGCCCCTAGCTGCTTGGCTGTCTCCAGCCGAGACTCGCCCCGCCCGATCACAACAATGCATTTCGGCGAATACAGCTTGGCCAGCATGACAAGGGCGAGCGCCACAGGTCCAGCACCAATAATGGCAACTTTGGAGCCTGGCCTGATGTTACCCGGTAAGAGACCAACGTCGTAGGCGGTAGGGACCGAATCAGAGAGAGGTAACGAACCCTGCGGGCTGACGGCGTCTGGCAGTGGGTAGAGCGAACACGCCGCATGAGGAACTCGGACATACTCCGCTTGGGTGCCGTCAATTGTGTTTCCCAAGATCCATCCTCCGGTGGTGCAATGGGCGGAAAGTCCTTCACGGCACCGCGTGCACACACCACAAGAAGAAATGCAGGCGATGAGCACCTTGGTGCCCACAGAGAGTGTGGTGACGCCCGCTCCTATCGACTCAATGACTCCAACACCCTCGTGACCAAGGATCCGACCAGGTTGGCACGATGGCACATGGCCCTGTAAAATGTGTAAATCTGTTCCGCAAATACTGGCGTGCAGAACCTTGACTACAGCATCGCCTGGGTGCTGGATCTGGGGCTTGGGTCGCTGGACGAGTTCCACCTCGCCTAGCTTGTTGTAGATGATGGCAGACATGGTAGCGGTCCCGTTAATGCTGCCATTAATCCCATTGGTGCGTGCAGGTTCCACCTCCATCAGGGGGTCGTCGATAAGACCGTCTACTTTCGTGTCACGCATGGTGGCCTAGTTGGAGAAGGACGATAGGATATGCCAAAGGATGTTGAACAGCAGTTGAGATATCGGTCACTATGATTGTGAGAATCGTTTCCCGCTGCCACTTCCGGAGAGAGTACGTCTCCTTCTTATGTCGATTTCGTGACGCTGTGCGTGATCTTGGCATGCATGCACGACTCAATTCTCCTTCGCCAATCAAGTAACGGCGAATAGACATATTGCCATGGGCTGGAAGCTGACGGTGACGATACCGGCAGCCAAGGCGTTGGTGACAACTCTCCCCCTCATTCAGCATCCGCGGAGATTGTTTCGCAGTGGTCTAGGCCTTTCTTCAATGCAGTAAATGGACATTTCGAGTTACGGCCACTGCAAGAGGCAAGCTGAGCTGCATTGCTGCAGGCTGCCCGAAACAGAAGCAGCAGCTACAAGACACCAGCTGAAGCTGCGGTCGGCACCTTTAATATGCGCAACAACCCTGTCAGGTCGTATCGGGCTCATATGCGTCGCCAATCCTGCATGTAGCTTTGCAGATGCGTCTGCAACGGCTTTGAAGTAGGGCATCTGACTGCTCCGTTCAGTATGGAAGAAGTCTGACAACAGCCGCACCATGAACTTGCAGCAAATAGCGGGTCGCCGGAGTCATGATCCGCATTTATAGGCAAGGTTTTTTAAAATTTTGACCCCACAGGGATATGGCCAAATCACACTTGTATTGTCATATTTTCAACAATTAATACACGTGGGTTTCATATAAGTGTTGTGGTGTCACTCCTCCACCACATGTGTTAGGGTATTCTGACGCTTCTCACCGGTTTCGTCCGATGACCAGACATGCATTCCAAACCATCTGAGGAACATTCGAACCAGATTCCGCGATAAAGGTGACGCACAAAGCTTTCTTCTCTTGGGCTCCTGAAAGGGGCCGGTAAAAGTCATGGGTACTCTTCCATGACTGGGTACTAAAGCAAATCCTGATAATGCTTATGACTTGACGCTATCGCATGCAGCTGCTTCGCAAGGACATGAGGAAATTGTCAACCTACGATTCAAGAGTAAAAAGCCCTTGAAACATGAGATCCTAGACTCTCACTCACTATTGAATCCTCAAAGCCCGACCCATTGGTTGTCTAGATGGTTGTATGCACAGGCAGTCGATGTGAGGCCTAGATCAGAGGCGAAATGTATCTCGAAATCGGTACGCAATGTCAATATAGTCCATTGCGAACTGAAGCCGGATAGGGCCATTTCTCGGATGCTTATCTCAATTAATTGACAAAAGCCATGAACAGCTCCTGTTCGCTTTGCGTTGTTCGAAAATGTTCGAAAACGATGCCGGAACGATGCAGAAGCGCAATATGAGAGGGCTTATCTCCCTCACGAGACGTGGCTATAGTAGGATGACGCTGCTCAATTTCTCTTGGATCACGGAGAAGAATTCTGCAATTGCAATTGAAGTGGCTGTACAGTTATTCGTTGGACAGTGCTCGTCGTGCATGGCAACGGCGAAGGCGTTCAGACTTTCCGCGCCGGCTTTAAGATCATCTCAAGCAGCTTCAAGCCCCCAAACTGTCTCGAACAGGCTTCGAAAAATAGTACTTATGGAGCGAGCAGGCTCAGTTTCGCCGAAATTCTCCAATCAACATTTATTGCCAATACGGGGATATAAGACTCGGTATATGTCCAAAGCATACCATGCCAACAGAAGATGTCATTATACCAGTATAGCTGGTATTCTGGTTCCTTTTTTGGAATGATAATGTCTTTAACTTGCTCAGGTATCAACTTGCCGAGAATTAGGCATTGAACGACTCGTCCATCTGTGGGGCAATCAGACACCATCACGTACATCTCCGGTCACATTCGATGTTTGTGTTAGGCTGCAATTCCATGGGGCAAACGTTGGAAATTGCTTCTTACACCCCATCTTGGCTTAACCCGGCCCGCAATGGTTTAGATGAGTCCGTTTCAAGGATTCAATCCACAGTAAAAGTCAAACATGAATCACTCACTCGCGCCTAGCTTTTGCATTTGCAGAGATGAGCCATATAAACGTGAAATGGAAATCAATAAGCCTTGTCTTGCGACAGCTGCATCTAAAGTTCTTGTTGCAGAGGGATATCGCGGGTACTCTCTATCCTTTTTTGCGCCTCGGCAACAGCATCTCCGATAGTGAACAGAGTGGTGTTGTAGAGTGGGGATTGCGGCCTCTGCCACCCGAGCTCCACGGGCAACCTTTCGTCGCTCAGCCATACAGCCATCCTGGCCTTTGATGCCCTCACCTCTCGGTAGTCTTTGAGCTCACCCTTGCCGGGGACTGGTCTCTCACTCATGACCATGATTGCCGAGCCGCCTTCACTTTGAGAAACCTTCTTCACAAAGCCGAACAAGGGAGGGGAGAGAGCCTCGACGCGGATTCTGCCTTTGGCGAGGGAGGTTATGTCAATGTAGTCCTCTTCACTGTCGGCAAGGAGCGCCTGCAAACGCTCAGGGCTAAGGTGAAGGCTGTCGCCAGATGCGTGGTCTTCACGTGTCAATGAAGCGTTGTGCTCTGTAGCGCCAGGAGTGTTGAGGTCTTCCAGATCTATCCGTGGCGGGTTGCCGATCAAAGAAAAGGCCGCTTGAGCAAGGCCCTTGGCACCCTCGCGATCGAAATGAATCGCGTCGAATAGGCCGCCGGCAATATCATCAATTGTAATTCCGCGGCCATCGTGGGCGCTGTCCAAGTAAAGTCTCAGCCTCATAAGCTCAACACAGACCAATAATGGTGAACTTACATATAGCCGTGGTTTGCGAGCGTGTTCAACATGGGGCATGGAGCCCGGGAGTCAGTAACCCCTGCTGGCTCCCATGGCCTCACTGCCGTACGGTGCTTCAAATAGGCTTGGTGCGCCAGGGCGCTCTGGAAAGACACTGCCAAAGTGAAAAGCAGAGCCGAGCGTGCAGCGAACATGATGCAATGGATTGAAAGGACAATGGCTAAAAATGAAGGAGAGCCAAAAAGACGCGTTTGCTAGTGTTAGTAAGTAATACAGATGCGCCAGCAGTAAGGGTTCAAGTGAGGCACTCAGGCAGAATCATCGAGGCGAGGATATTTATACGCTGTCACTACATAGGCTGGTTCGCATGTGCCGTTATAGCCTTGGCTAGCCGGGTCCGGGCAAAGCGACGCCTGAATCAGCTTACTCTCCTTCTCTTGTCCTATCACGGTAAGTTTACTCACTGGGCTGAGCGTTCCCTGCCCATTCGGACCGACCTCCACAAAAAGGGCGACCAATGATATTGAGTAAGATGCTTGAACGGCTAGGCACCCCAGCCCAGGATACCATCATTGTCAGATTATAGTCTAGACAAATCTTAGGCCTGGTATTTTCGTCAAAGTGCACGCCGTCGTCGTTTTTGATTGACTGCCCTGGGGTCTTCTCCACCCAGAGCCGCTGCCACAGTTTCTTAGGCTATTACATGACGTGGGCGATGGTTGGTTGCTACTCGACGCAAGGCAACCACAGTCACCGTTTTAATCTTGTGTGGTGGCAGGGGGGAAATTAGCCGCGAGAAGAAAAGTATTTATAATAAGGAGTACTCTGTTGGTCGCTACAGACAAGCGATGGGAACCATGTCGTCTTCGACAGCCTGGGGTGACGTTGCGAACTAACTCCACCAAATCTTCAGGCTATGCTACAGAAAGGCTAGCGGTCTGCCTACCTTAAGACAGCTGCGCAGAATTGCATTGGCGGCCGCTGTTTGCCGATGAAGCAAGAAGCTGCCGCATTGTCCACGCGCTTGGGGAGCGCAAAGAACGGATTCTCATAACAGACATTATTCCTATTTCGTCGGATCTCATGAAGCGTACAGAGCATGACTCGTAAAGCATGTTCAATCGCTGGCCGATGGGCATGGAGTTTTCAGCGCAATCACGCCGACCACGAGATACCGCGGGTCTTGATGGAAGGCCACGAGGCTTCACCTGAGCCCTGAGTGCAGGCTGAGAGGACCCCAACATCCTCGCAAGCAAATGACTCACACGATGGCTACCACGAAAAACAATGGGGGCCAAACCATCGCTGGCGAATTGTCAGCGGAAGGCTCTGCGATGCTCGAAGGGAACCGCAGGGGCGCAGTCAGGGTATCGACCCATGGCGGCCGACGTGCGGCTGAGCAAAATCGACATTGAACCAACCGCATTATTCTAGGCACGTGCTCTACTGGCCTCGGCTAGTTCAATGTCGTCATTAGTATGTCTGTACGTACGGATAGCACATTTCTTCCACCCGGTACGAGACATCAAATCGCAATGTTTCTACAAGATCCTGGCCGAGTCATCTTGTGGGGCGACAATTGATAGCCCGCTGCCTGCGCATCCACGTTTCTCCCAGAAGTAGTGACCACAGGGTCCGCCAGAGACCATGAATCAACGGTACGGTCACATGCCGGGCTTCCGTGTAGTATCACCAGACGGAATGAAACAGTCGCTGGGGGTATATTGCCGACCCGTCCGAAGACGTCGTACACGTTGGCGAATGGCACTTCGCCGACACTGGTCCCGCCGCTAACACCTCAGGATCGGGCGCACCTGGCGGGACAACATAGAAGGCTTGCTATTCACTTGGGAGGACCAGGGTGACTGGACACCCCTTGGCCCTGCCATGCCGTACTTTCCAGAATTCGACACTTGGCTCCCGAAGACACAAATCCCCCTGTTAGTCAATCTGATCCAGTATTGCCGACGATTGAACTATACATAGCTGGCACTGGATTACTTGGTATGAAGAGAGTAGGCCGGAAAGTTTGAAGTTCAATCCCGGCGTTCCCCTCCTGTGTTTCGTGCGCAACGTCAGTAAAATCGAGTTTGTTGGTGAAATGGCAACAGAGCCACTTGATGATTTGGAACTGGCCTGTAGTTCAAAGATCGGTTGTCACGCCAAGTGAATGATGTGAAATAGGTCGAAGTGTAGAGGTATGGATGCTTGTGGCTAGAGAAATACAATCACTGATATGGAACCTGCATCGCTTTTGTCTGTCTTCAATCGCACGATGCCATATTTCGCAGAAATTTTTGACTTGCTGTACACTTCTACTGTCAGACAATTCACCACTGCGGGTCATGTTTCCATGAGAAACGTCTCTCAAGATCTTAGCTGCTGGTGTCAATACAGAGACAGAACAGCTATCATTTTGATCGTTGTGAATTTTTGCACATGAGTTCATTCTCCCAAAACCCGCAAAGACTCAGTCGGGATACCAAAAACTGGTTATTCTGTTGAGAGTTCCCGTTCTACCTCCATATGGTCACTCAACTAACATCTGTGGAAAATCAATGTAGGCTCATCCTTTACTTGGTCAATATCCCAACGTAATGAGGAATCATCTCGAAGAGGGATTCTCCCGCGGGAGCTGCTAGGTCAACCTCACTCCACGTCCCAGTGTTCAAAATTATCTGGTTGGTCCGGCGGCAAAGATGACAGGAACCCATAAGATGCTCCCAAAACACATTCGTAAACCCTGAAGCAAGCTTTAATGTTGATGTTGCAGCCGAAGGTTTCGCGGTCACTTACTTTGAAACAGAGGGATGAACCATCCATGATCATTCTTCACATGCTCAAACACATACCACCGTCCCCCTTCTTTGAGGTACTTGTAGAGCAAAGCGACATTCTTCTCAGGCTCGGGGATGCTGCAGAGGCAGTGGACGGTCACAATGCAATCGACGCTGCCTGGCTCGATTCGACCGCCCCACGCGTCCGCATTCTCAAGGTCTTCAATACCAACAGGCACAACGTCGTAAATATCAGCTAGTCCGACGTCATTTATCTTCTTTTTGAGGGCTGCGGCAGATATGGGATTGGGCTCAACCCCGTAGATCTTGGTGGCATTGCCGGAGTGGGCGGGTGTGCGTCTAACGACTTTGGCGAGGACATCAGTCCACATGCCGTTGCCGGCGCCGATTTCCAACACGGTTCCCTCGATTGAATGGCCCACACGCTCTTGCAGAATCTGGCCCCGGCGGACACGACCATCGAGTAGCGGCTCGACAACACCTTCAGCGTCCGCCTTGGATCTCGGGCCCATGAACGCCCAGAAGTTCCCCCACCATTCTTCCTTGAAGCTCGACCAGGAGAGAAGAGGGCCGAAGCGAAATGCGGCGAGTAGCTTGAAGATGGTGACGCCTGCATAGAAGGTGGAGAAGCTCATCAGGAGCCATGGACGGAGCTGCGGTGGCCACATATTGTATTGAAGCACTGCCAAAGAACAGCAGAAATCAGAAATACAGGACTAAGTTTGGGGCTTGATGTTGAAGCCCGACACGGCTGCCTTAAGAGAAGTGCGCATCAATCATTTGCAGGGCGCCGGAAGAATGCGAGCGGCAATCGAGACCAAGAACCCCGCTGCTTGGGCTGTCCGTGAGCTGAGCTGATTTGCTAGAGCCAGCGCCATTAGTCTCGCAGCACCGAAGCCGGCCGAGCTGGGGTAAGACAAAAACACTTTGTACGACGCTTCCACGTCATCTTTTCAAGCTAAGCACACAAAGGCCATGAAATTATTCAGATGCCTTTGAAATGTACAATTATCATTGAAAGTTACCAACATTTTGAAGCTACATTTCATTCATATCGGTAGCAAAGTGACCTTTTCAGAGGATCCATGACGTCCAACACCGTAATCGCCTGAGCAAGCTGGCCGAACCCGAGAAGATAGTCCGTGGTAATGTTTGTATAAGAGATATCTGGGCCACCAAAGTAATTGAATGGGTAAGCCTTTGCCTTGTCCGGGCCAGAGAAGGAGTCTCTATTGCTAGGATCTAAATCATTGGGCACGATGTCAGCTCCAACGCCTCAATTGAAGAACTAGGAGAGTACCTACTCTGAGATTGCCATTTGTCCCAAATTCGATCGAGATTGGTGTGGTGCATGTAAAAGAGGGGATCTCCAGCGGATGAGTTGAGATTGGCCATGTCACCAGTGTTACCACCAATGCCAATGTGGCCACACCCGTGAAGAGTCATATTTTCAGGTTCCGGACGACCTTGGGCGCGGACATTGAATTCGAAATAATCCGAAGAGTCTAGCGCATGATTCACAACGCCAATATTACCTGCGTGTGCAAATATCCAGGGGCTGAAGTCCCTGCGCAGGCAATGCGGGCTGTATTTCAAGCTTCCACCAAGCCCAAGGGAAACGTTCCAGTCCGCAAAAGGGCCATCGGGAACGCATCCGCCCCCGCTACGACTGGGAACAACGTATAGAAGGTTAGGGAAAGTGAGTGCCTCCTCGTCGGAAATGAAGGCGCCGTTTCCGCCAAAACCATCCAAAGGGTCCAAGACCGGCGATGCGGCCATGGCATCCTCATTGCCGGCATCGAGCGACATGTCCCAGTACGGTTGCGCACCATCGTAACCACAGGTATTAATGAGGCCTTGCTCATAAAGCCACACGAAATACCGATGCCATCTATAAATCCTGTGAGCCACGAACAAATCGATCACAATGATCAAATCGATTGCACTTACGGAAACAAGGGTGCCTGGAGTAACGTTTAGCACGAACTGTCACTTGATGGATAGATATCGCACAAGCGATTGTTCAAGGACTTACATTCCAGTGTATTAGAGGAGCCAAGTCAATATGGGTAGCTTGAAAATCGTCAAAGCGGGACCTTGTCCCCGGGTACAAATGGGCCAGCTGAGGTGGTGCAGCTTTCAGACATTGAACTGCAGAGAGGTAGCTCTGCTTCTCAGTGCTGGTGAGTGATCGCCTGGTGCTTCGTTTTAATCAAGAATTCGCATCTTTTTCTAGGCGCGTAAAAATAACTCACCACTCTTTTCGAATCAACGGGTTGGAACAGCAGGCGGGCTCTGTGGACTTCTCGCTATACTGCCCGCCCCCGGGATAAGCCAACGCTTGCTCAAGGTATATGCAAAGAAGAATTGTGAATAGACTCGTGATGTACATGTCGAGCGATGCTTGATAGGTTATGAACAGAAGAAAACGGTGATTGAAAAGTAGAGTTCCAAGCCAGAATGTCCTGATATCATTCAGACGTGAGAAGGGGGTTCGCTTTACGATTTCGCTATCACCATGCTCTGGTAAAGCTCCTTAGTCCCATTGATAGAGAGGCCTTGAGTGGGCTAATGTAGCTTATGTGCATCATCAAGCCATTGATACGAGGCGTCCACATTACCTAACTTTGGTGGCCCAGGGCCCAGCTTCCAAGCTCGAGCCCTGCATATGGAAGCCCTCAGCCTACTGCAAATCGACAATGGTGTCACCTATACGAGCTTCTCAACCTAAGACTGATGCATAGGACTGAAAGAAGGTTTTTTTGCTTGTCGATCGATTGAGATGTGCCTCCCGAAAAGCTAACTGAGCATATGACAAGGTGGCTTCGGGTGAAACGGCAGCCGCAGCTGTATGTCATGGAAAATGTGACCCAGAGAAGCTGTTGCTGGAAGGTTTAGTATTCACTATTGCTGTTAACCTGACGCTAATGGCTGTTAGCTCATTCAGAGGGTAGCAGCAAAGGTCGTATCTGCGTTTGCCGGCTGACCATTTTGCACCGGCTCACAAGGCTAGTATACTAATAGTAAGCTCGCCAGAGGAGATTTAGTGTTTCGGATAAGAATGATTGGCCAACCATGCTGCCACATTACGAAAGGGGACTATAGCTACCGAACTGTCGGAAGAATCCATGTCTTTTTCAAACAGAATCTCTGGTTGGTTCATTCAAGCTCGACCAGTCTTGTGGTAGATTTAGTACGGGCCGCCAGCCCGGGCCGCGACTACGGCAGCTTGAACAACCCACTTATCTCTTCGTGGATCTTACATGCCTGGGATGATGGAGCAGGTGATTTCCTGTCGACGATGACCAATTCACGTAAATCGTGATGCGAAACGGGAAGCGCGGCTTACCAACTGGGCCGAACGAGCGACAACCACGAGGGAGTCACATGTCGCGTGACGCATGTCGCATCTCTGCACTTCTTTCAAGGCAACCACACTAGTCTCACACGTTCTGTTGGTCACGGTAAGCAGAGCCGGTGAGGCAAAAGAGTTCAGCTATACTTACCATCACCGGTAAACAACGGAGCAGAATTCAGGCTACACATGCCGGCCCGGATGATTCCTGCGAGTCTAATTCGACAATCATGAAAGGTGATCAGAAACGCTTACTAGTGCCGCCTGAAATTTGTCCCCTCTCGTCAGCCTCGTGTTCTGGACCCAAGGTCTTTCAAAATGCTTTTGACTCTGGCCGTGAAAAACTTTCTTGGCAGACACTTGATCAATCAAGAGTCATACTTCATATAGCCCTGCGCCATGGTTGCTCCATGATGTCATTGTTTCCGGGTTCCTGGGTGCCAACGTCACCAGTGAGGTTAATGGCTCTCTCCTGTGAACAAGTACCTGTCGTGTGCCATGTTAGGAAATTTCCCAGAGCAAAGCAGTGGACATGTGTAGCGATGAGCCTTCAGGTATTTCCAGCGCCGCAATTTACGCATTATAGAAAGCTTCGTTGCCTTAAGCTTGTGCACGAGATTAAACGGCCCAGCGCCGATGGCCCGAATGCCGCCATGGCGCTAGGCATGTTGATCACGTCTGTAGAAGCTGTTCACGTTCGGATGCGGCACGCATATCCAAATTCTTTCATAAGATTCTAATGATAAAACTTTGGCCCTTCGAACGATCTGCCGGCAAAGAGCCCACAAAACTCATTTGATCGAGGTTAGCATAAGATTTGGACAATTTGCCTAGATAGTATCAACATGGATCTAATATCTCACCTTTCAAGGCCCTAATTGCTCAAGTCATGGAAGTTCCCTATGCAGTCCTGTTGCAGTTATAAACACACTAAAATACGGGTGATCATGAGATAGGGTAACTGAGTAAATCGCGAATTGAGAGCCTATTGAGCCGCAAGTATTAAATTGAAGATGGAGTGCACTGAGCAAATGCGCTGCTGGTGCTGAGCAACTTGAACAACCAAAACAAGTTCCATTGGATCTAGCACAATTTGAGCATGTAAAAAGAACCCGAAAGGTTAAAGATGGGAGCAGAAGAAGGTGCCGACAGTAATGACTTACAATCTCTGCGGCTCAACACCGCGGAGCACTGAACGCTAAGGACATGTGGAGAGCTGCGTCTGTAGCTTCATCGGCTCCGACTTCGCAGCACTCCCAGGGGAATCAGACTTGTCATTGAAAGGGCGCGCATTTCCAAACTCCAGCTTCCACTTATGCCATCGTTAACCGCTACAAGCCGGCATATATCTTAATTGTTATTGTGTCTTCTCGTTGACGATAAACGCAGACCCATTAACAATTGGTCCCCCCACCCCTCCATAACTCCTCACTTCCAGCCCATCAACCCCGCGGCCATGGCCCCTCAAACCGCAGTCCACACAACCAAGGCTCCCGCGCCTTTGCCTCAGTTCTCCCAAGCCGTCAAGTATAATGGCCTCCTATTTTGCAGCGGTTCGGTAGGCATGGATCCTGCGACCAACACGCTCGTCGAGGGTACAGTCAAGGGTCGCGCACGCCAAGCCCTGTGCAACCTGCAGAACGTCATTGAGGCGGGCGGCAGTAGCTTGGAGAAGGTGCTCAAGGCCAATATCTTCCTTACTGACATGGCCAACTTTGCGACTGTGAACGAGGCCTGGGATGAGTTCTTCACACAGGAGCCTAAGCCGGTGAGTGGTCTCGGATCCAGGGGCATTGGCCTTGGTTCTGGATGTATTGCTGAATTGTTTCGCGCTGCAGACGAGGACTTGCGTTGCAGTCTATCAACTCCCCCTTGGAACGGATGTCGAGATTGAGATGATTGCCATTGCAGGGCCGGAGACAGAGGCAAAGGCGTAGAGGACTGGCATGCACTCAATATCCCAAATTATCATAATGATATATGCCAATGCTGCAGGTTTGTCACCAGTGTAAAACTATGCGTAGTGAAAGAAGTACCTTAGAGCCCTCCGAAATGAGCAGCCGGGTCGTTTAAAAGCTGGTCCACTGCCTTCTAATACCACCACCTTTGTCTATTGTTGTGATTTGGGAACCTTACTCCACCAAAATTCCGACTCTACCCTCGCCCAAGTATCAACCATCATCTCCGCCGCGACCCCGGGCTTGCCACCAACCAATTCCTTATTCCCGAGGCCAAAAACTAGAGCCCTTGGTTGGTCCTTGGTGTATGGCTCCCATAACGGCGCAGCCAGATCTGCGGCCTTGGTAACGTTGGGCTCTCCTTGTGCAATGAAGCTCGAAATATAGGCATTGAGGGTACGAGCCAGCTCCGCCTGCGTCTCGGAGATGCTCATCACGCTCGGGTCGCAGGTTTCATAACGCATGTTGTCGCCATGCTGGGCTCCTTCGAGGATGGAAGTCTCCAAAGCCCATTGGTACAGGTACACGGGCACCGACGCTGCGGATGCGAACTCTGCTGTTTGTCGCACCGGGGCTTGGTATGCGTAATTCGCGTATGCGGCCTCGACTCTCTTGTACTGGGCTCCAACACCTTCTCGGGTTTCTTTTAGAGGTGAAGCCGGGTCCCGTAGAGGATCGGGGTAGAGTTTGTTGAGTGTCTGCAAGTCCGACTCGTCGAAGAGGGGAATCAATTGCGAAAAGAAGTCAGTGAAGCCTGCCGATGTTGAAAGCTGCTTGTTTACATAAAGAGACCCTTCGTTTCTGGTAAAGCCAGTCATGATGGGTACCTTGTGCCACTTCCCTAACTGCCAAGTCTCCAGAGGTGGTCTTGGGATGATGTCTCCATCAATGACCGGCTGGAACGCCCATCGCAAAGATGGGTTGTACTTGTCAAATACTGCCGTTTGAGCAGCACAAATTTTGTCATATGGAACTGACCGTAAGAATTGCAAGATATCTATCTCATTGCTGCTTTCGGAGCATCCAACCTCTCGGAGTAGATCTCGGAACTGAGCCTCGTGCACTTCAGCATTGAAAGGTCGCACGGCTCTTGACGTGGACGCTCCAGACTTGATGATGACGCGATGGAACAAGGGAGGCTGACCTTCCTTGTAATACATCAGAAGATGGCCAATCTGGAGCATGTGGTCATTGTCATAGCGAATACAAGGTCGGGACAAACGAGACTCACTGAATGTGCTCCTGCTGATAGCCCAACCAGAGTAACTCGGTTGAAGTCACCGCCAAAGGCAGCGATATTCTCCTGCACCCACTGCAAGAGAAGGAGTTGGTCTTTGAGACCGAGATTGAGCACACCTTCGTTGGCAGTGATGGAAGATGGAAGGAAACCAAGAGCACCGAGTCGGTAGTTGAACGACACGGCGACATGCGGTGGATCCGCGAACGCCACCATGGAGGCTGTGTTATGCATCGAGGCGGTTCCGCGATTAAAGGCACCGCCATGGATATACACTGAGACAGGCAGAAGCTCGGCTTTGTCAGTGTCCGAGGGACAGAATATGTTCGCTGTGAGACAATCCTCGCTATAGACTAACTTGGGCCCGCCAGCCAGGAGAGGCCTGCCAGGCGCAGAAGGGCCGTACTGCGATGCATCAACGATAGCGCTAGGGTTCGCCTCGACTTTGCTTGCTTGCCTGAATCGTCGGTCGCCCGTTGGTGGCAGAGCGTAAGGCACGCCACGGAATGCGTCCACTGGGCGAGGCAGATTTTCAGAAAGAGTCCTGCCTATGACTGTGCCCTGAGGCAGCTGAACATAAGGGTGACCCATGATATGCTCCTTGGGACGGATGCCACCGCTTTGGTACTACTTTTTTCTAGAGTGTCTGTTGTTCTAACGAATGAAGATGCGCTGTGTCGTTGGTTTAGATGAGTGACCAGGATAAAGACAGGGTTCGCCCGGCATGGGAAATTGAGAGGCCAGCAATGGCGGCGTTGGTAGAGCTGGGATGCACCAGATGTTCTCTTGCGATAATTGGATTGGGAAGCAAAGCGCGCAAGTTTGATCATGCACATTCAGCAGTCTTGTCAATGCGATGTGCAATTGCGTCCAAGTTATAGCCGGTGCGAAAAGTAGTCTTCAAGGAGGAGGCGGGATCGGCGTCGGCGCTGAAAAGTGAATTCCGTAGATTCGGCACCTGTTCCTCATCCCCGCCGTCCGGAAATTCGCCATCTTCGTGCTTCTCGTCGTGCCAAAGACATGGCCTTCTCCCCACAATTCAGTGCGGGGTCTTGAATGAACCATGACCTATAAACTACTTGCTTGACTCGCGGCAATTGATGTTCTCAACTCCTGGTTCGCTAACCCCTTCTGCTTCACATGCAACCCGTGTCACATCACATCTTGTAAATATCCAAAGTTTGTGAGGAGTACCCCCAAGAGATTTTGTTAAATTTTTCCATTGCCTTTCTGGGCTAGAAGCTGGATGGCGTATTGTGATTTCCCTCACAAGAACAGCCGATTGATACCTCAAATAGAGATAGAATAAGAGCTTCACGCAGTGCACTACTCCTGTTTTACCAGTCAGATTTCCCGGAGAAGTACGAGCCGACACATATGCCCGCCGTATCCACTACAGCGCGCGACAGGCGCATAGCCTAGACAACTAGGATTCAAACCTGATACAACTGTTACACCTCGAATGGGTTCTGCATTTCCAAGACGAGAATCGAGGTCTTGGACGGACAGTTCATGGGCATTCTTGTTGTAGGAAAGGGCATATAGGATAGGTATCATCACCAAAAAGCTACGAATCAAGGCAGCGAAAGTTTCTAGGCGCGTGGCAGATTGGGATGTGATTGAGTGTGCCTCAAAAGATTGCTATCAACCATTGTATTACTGCAAGCATTTATTTCTCCCACCGACAACAGTTTTGAGGTAAACGACTGAATCGTGAAGCTTAGTTCGACGGCTCCAACACTTTCGCAGCACTGAAATTCCAAGACCTCGGATAAGGTGTGCTGTTGGTATCACGATAACATAGACAGCTGCTTTGCCTTGTCTTCTTACGAGATGTTTTTAAAACATATTGAGTTATCTTGTGAATGAAACCACCTGTCTCAAATGTGCATCGATGTAATCGCGGCTCCGAGCTGGTGCCTCAAAGACTATTGAGAGCTCTGTCTACGCCCTTTTGGAATTAATTTGGACACCACAACTATTCGATACCCCTCTTGAGATTGCCAGCGACAAAGATTTGAACTCTATCAAGTTACGCAACATGAGAATCCAACCGTCTCAGCCAACGCATAATGTCGCCTACCCTACACTGCATAAATTTCGACGCTGCTTGACGGATTGTCTCACAACAACTTAAGGTCGACTTGAATGTGATCAAAAGCAAATTTGTAATCTCTGAATTTGTTTTGACTCACACAAGGGCGAAAGATCTGACTGTCTCTTGCAGCCGGGGCCAAATCGTCGACTAAGGAGCTTCATGAGTCAAAACTCAGTCTTTGTGATCATAGGCTTCCCTTTAATCTCGCAAGGGTCAGATATGCAGATAACGTTGAATCCCTGCTTCAGCCAAACGGCAATGATTGCGTAAATTCCCCGATCCCAGCCTTGCTCGGGCAGAATTGCGATATGCGCCCAAAACTTGATGATGCACTGACGGCGATGTTCCGATAAGACGTCACACTTTGTCCGTCCAATTAGGAAGGTCGATAAGTCAAAGTAGGACTGATAAGCTGTTTGCTGCCTTGCTGCGCTGATATTAGGGTTACCCAAGAGTTGCACTGAAAGGGGGTCAAGGATGCAGGGGAACGGCGCCACAATATCTGGGTTTTCTGACTCTAAAGACGACGCCGTCATCAACTAACGTTAAGTTAGTCTAGTCTCTGCCACTGGTGTGGGCTCTCGTCGCGCCTTGTCTGCAGCGAGAATTTGCTTGGCTCTCGTTGATTGAGTCCCTGGGTTCCTGAGACGCAGCATCCTGCGCGCGCGCCCTGCCAGCACAAATGGAGAGCCACGTGGGAACCGAAGAGTTGCTTCCAGGCACGCGCAGAATTGTGGCCCACGGGTCCAATGTCTCGAGCGACGACGAGAGCCTGGCCAAGCATGGCGATGTCATTCTCAAGCCGCAGCCGACGCAGTCGCCCAACGACCCGCTCAACTGGGGCCTCGCGCGCAAAATTTGGCACTCAGTCCTCGTGTGCTACATCACGGCTTTGACCGCTGCCACGTCCAACATTGCGGGCGCTGCCGCCGTGGGCGTCAATGAGGATTATGGCATCAGCTACGATGTCTTCAACACCGGCGCCGGTGTGCTCTTCATCGGTATCGGCTACTGGACCTTGCTCAGCTCGCCCGCGGTGCATCTCTACGGACGTCGCGTGTCGTACCTTATCAGTTCGGTCTGGGGCTTGATTGGAAACATCTGGTTCGGCAGGTTGCGCAACCAGAACGACACGATTTGGTCTCAACTCTTTGTCGGCGCTTCGGAGTCGGTCGGCGAGGCCACCGCCCAGCTTTCGCTGCTTGACATTTGGTTCGAGCATCAGAATGGTACCTCGCTCGGCTTCTATACGTTGGCGACTTCGGTGGGCACGTATATTGGGCCGCTCATTGGTGGTCACATCGCACATAGCAAGCTTGGATGGCGGTGGATTGGATACTTGGGCGCCATATTCTCGGTTCTTACCTTCCTAACATTCTATTTCGGTTTCGAGGAGACAACCTTCGATCGTAATTACTATCTGTCTCAGACCCAAAGTCACCGTGTTGCGCCTCCAGCACAGGAACGCGCACAGCCCGAGAAGACACAACAACCAGACGCAGAACAGTTGTCCTTGTCTTTTTCTCAGCCCAAAACATACTGGCAACGCATTGCTCTGATTACTCCTGCCCGAAACTTGCGTGGTGTTGGGTTCAAGCAGTACGCATACCGGCTCTGGCACACCTTGCGAATCTTCAGCTTTCCAGCCGTATGGTTCGCTGGATTCCAATGGGGAGCTCAGAACGTCGCCTTATCCTTCTATTTGACCGTTGAAGAAGATCATTGGATAGGTCCGCCGTGGTTTTACGATGATGCAGCCGTTGCAAACATGAATCTGGCGTGTCTAATCGGCAGCGTCATCGGCTGTATCTACGGTGGATACTGCAGCGACAAGTTCCTTATCTGGATGAGCCGGCGTAACAGTGGAGTTATGGAGGCCGAGTTTCGATTGTATTTGATGGTGGCTTGCGTTGCCATCTTTCCCACGGGTATGTGGCTGTTTGGCATTGGCTCGGAGCAGGGCTGGGACTGGCCGGTTCCGTACGTCGGCCTTGGCTTCATCGGCTTTGGCTACGGATGTGCCGGCGATTTGAGCATCACTTATCTTGCTGATAGCTACCCTGACATGGTTCTTGAGGGCATGGTTGGAGTGGCTGTCATCAACAACACCCTTGCCATGATCTTCACGTTCGCCGCCAGCCATTGGTTGGACGCAGGAATTCAGAACTGCTTCATTGTTCTCGGTGTTCTAAGCTTCGTTGTACTTGCCTCGTCGCTACCGATGGCAATTTGGGGCAAAGCAGCGCGACGTTGGACAAATCCTCGATACACCAGCTACCTCAAGATTCGCGACAGCATGGATCAATGACTTTCAAGGTGATGGTACCCTAGTCCTTCACACTGCTGGAGATGAACTCTTATGTAAAACCTGGAAGATGATGGGAAAAGGATGGATGATAAACTAGACTTGCCGACTAGACCTAGCTGGGGATCGGAATATTTTTGTAACATTTCCAAAATAATCTCAGAATATTCCAAGCCCAGTAGTTGAAACATCACTGCGCTCCCCCCCACCCCCAACACACACGCTAATCTATAAAATCCATTACCTGAACGGACATGTTTAAGTGCCACCTGGGGACCAAAATTGCCCAGAGGCGATGTATTGTATCTTTTTTATGATTTGTGTAAGACTCCCGGTGGGTATCCAATGACCGAGTAAATGGGCTTCGTTAGCTGAAGCGGGCCTTGTTTGAAGTGTTTCATGCTATTTGCGTTGCTCAGAGGGGCAAAAATTCGAATTGGACGAAACCGATATTGCATCAAAGCCTTGAGAAAACTCAACGCAGCAGGAACAAATGTAAAAAGATTGGCGGTCGAAGAAAAGTACTATTAAATGGGGCCTGATGGCTCACTATGAAGTGAAGTGAAGTTCCGAAAAACACTAGTAGGAATATAATATACAAAGCCGCCTTTTTTTTTGGTAGAAGGTTGATGAATGAGAAATCCTTCGTCCTGTTTCCCATCTCTCTTCCTGCTTTCAATCTTTAGCGGAGACCAAGCATTACCAGCCCTGTTTTGCAGGCCGAATTTCCAAGTTGTGCAGGTGAATGTAGTCGGTCTGGTTGAAAAGTTGAATAGAGAGAACAGTTGACAATGATATACTACAAAGATTGTACAAGACAGGAGAAAGAAAACAACCAGCAGAAAGTGCAAAGCAAAGTACAAAAGCAGAGAGTGACGGTTGAAAGTGAAAGTTTGACAAATTATTGAAGGACGCAAACAGAATGAGTCTCGGGGCGACAAAAGAGAGAGCGAGCGGAACAGATTGGGTCAGACCAAACCGGAAAACAGTGTGGTCGGTCTGAGGCTGGACCCAATCCAGCAAATACTGCGCCTGGCCCCAACCCAGGCTGTTGTGTCAGCAGATGGACAGACATTGTTAGACCGCAATACGAGTCTATGATGAAAAGTAATGGTCAGCTATCGGGGTTCTCGCCTTAATAAGTTTCAAAGACAAGCTTGTCTTCGTTTGGGTCTGGGCCTTCTGCTAGTGGACGGGCACGCGAATGATCCACGGGGCTTGCAGCACCAAGCCTGTCAATTACATCGGGTGGTCCGAGGGCGCTCACCTTGAGGTTTCCATTGTTAAGATCGTCGAGGATGCTAGATGAAGCCTTCTTCCTCAAAGTCGGCGAAGGGCGAAGCGGGATGTTCAGGCGGTCTTTAGCGCCGCCCTGGGTCGTCTTTGTAATCGCATCAACAGCGATGGGTACGATGGTCTGAATGACGGTGGGAGCCACCTGCTTGACAATACTGCCGATCTTTTGCACGGACCCCTTGATGAAATCGATGAAGCCCTCCTCGTGGTTGTCTTGCTGCGCGTCGATCACCGTCAGCTGCTCCAGCTCAGCCTTGTTCAGCTTGGACACAGCCTGGAGTGCGGCTTCACCAAGCAGGGCACGCTTGCCAACGAGCTCAGCAGCCTGGAGGTCGCCATCGGGGAACCCGGACTCAGGCGCAAAGGCGGACTCCTTGAGCAGGCCGCCCAACATGTTGAGACCTTGCTTGGCAACCTGCCCAAGGATAGGTGTGGCAAATTTCGTGCCAATGCTAATCAAAGGGCCAAGAAATCCGAACATCTCCGCCTCGCCTTCGATAGGCTTAGTGGGTGCCAGCATGCAAGTAAGGAAATCATTGGAGCCGAAGCTAGCTTCCGCGTGGCTGACGCCAGGTAGCGGTTGTGGGGGAAGAGTCCTTCGTCCGCCCATGAGCCTTTCAACATTGGTTCGATCGGCCTTGAGCCGGTGGGCTGACTGGACTAGCGCCGGAGTGATCTTGGGGGTGATTTCCTTCAGGTTAGGAGCAAGCTTCGTGTATGTGTTCTTCATGTCTCCAAGCACCTTCTGCGCGATGGGACTGTCCGAAGGGAGTTTGAGAACGGCCTGCAGCGAGGCCTCGGACAAGATAGCGCGCTCAGTCGCACCAGTTGCCGGGCCCCCGGCTAAACCGTTGGCACGAGGACCGTTGGAGACTTCAAAAGAAGACTCAGCCGCCAAGTTGTTAAGGACCGAACCGGCCACGGCGGCAATGGGGCCTCCGATGGGTCCGAGCAGAGGTGAGACGATGGGAAGAGCGCCTCCGACAACCTGCCCAACCTGCTTCAAGATGTCAAGGAACCCCTCGGCCCCATGGTTTTCAAAGCCCTGGCCACCTGCGGCAATGACTGGAGCAGTGGTGGGAGCGGTGAATGAAGCACTGATTGGCTGGAACCCGCCTTGGGAGAAGCCGCTGCTGTTTTGGTTCACAAGCGTGATGCCTTGGTAATCGCCGACCGCTGGGAGTTGCTGGGTCAGAGCCTTTAGAAGCGCTTCGTAGTCGTTTCCGGCAGGTCCAATGGTGCTAGCCGAGTTCTTGTCGCCACCGCCATACACGTGTGTGCCAATGGCGACAAGCTTGGACCCCTTGCGGAGGACAGGAGCTCCGGATTGGCCTTGAGGAGTTGGATATCAGTCTTAGGTCTCATGGCCAGCAGGCTCCAAGGAAAGAGCAGCACTCACCACCAAAAGTAGAGATACGGTACTTAAGCATGCCCTGAGGGTTACCCTTGTTCTTTTCCGTGCTGTAGGCAATGCCACCAAACTCCTCATACATTTTAGCTCCCCTCTCCTCGGTCTCATCTGCATTGATAGAGATCTTGTCAGCGGGGTATCCTACAACACCAATCATCTCATCGGCCTGCTTAGGAGTCGACTTGTAGCTGAAGAGACGAAGGTTGCCTTCAAAGGGCCGGTCAAGCTGAATGATAGCAACATCGCGGTGGCGGTTATCGCGGCTTGTAAGCCACTCGCCTGTGGTCACGATGTTTTTGGCAACGCGAGCCTGAACGATGGGGGAGTCAATGTTTTCTTTGCCATGGTAGCCGATGTATGCCTTGATATGGATGGCGCGTCCGAGACCGACGCCATAGCCAGACCAATCATAGACGTTGTGTCCAGCAGTCACCATGATATCCGGGGCAATCAGCCAACCAGTTCCCATGGCCCAGGCCTTATCGCCAGCTTCCTGGCGCTCATACCGCATCCTGAGCTTGACAATGGCTGTGGTACTCATGAGTTAGGGCTCTGTGTTGTGTGCAAGGTCCAAGAGCAGCAATGAAAGGGTGGTAGGAAAAAGACGAAGGAAACTTACATCGATACTTGCCACCATCAGCGTAGTCAGTGGGATCAACAAGAGCGCGATAGTCTGGGTCGAAAAGAGACTCATGGGTGGTCTCCTGCACGAATGAGGACTCTGGAGGAGAGACCTCGGCGCCCAAGTCCATGGTCCAAGTGCCAGCGATGCCTGCGTATGATGGAAGCGACATGGTTCGCGATGCGTCTGTTTGGCTTCAAATTAGCAAAGTGATGCGTGACTTCTGAAGCTGACGGGATTACAGTAAAAGCTTGTCAAATAGATAGAGATAGATGTGGAAAGTAGGAGCAGTGGGGTGGAAACAATTGTTTCGAGCTGTGAAGAAGAAGTGGTGCGAGTTGCTGAGTAGTGAAGGAGATCGATGATGATGATGATGATAATGACTGAATTGTGAGAGGGAATAGCCTGATATTTATAGAGTTTTCGTACAAGTACAAGAAGAAAGAAGTGACATTTTCGGCGTGTTTTAATCATCCAACTGAAACCTTTGTCAATAATCCTCCTCAGCTCATAGACGGCAAGCCAATAACCTGAAAGGGAAGATCGACCGAGCACACCATCTCGCTGCGTGGTCAACCCCCCCGGGCCCTGACACTCCAAAGAAATTAGTAAATATTCTCAACTGAATCAAGAGTGGCCATCACTTCAGCTACATCACACAGGTATCACCCAATCAAGGAAGACTTGACGATGACGACGAACTGCTTTCCCAATTCTCACTGATCAACGGTACAGTGAGGCAGTCGTATCGGGCAAGAGGGCTGGAGAAAAGCTGAAAAGATCCTAGAGGAACGAACTATTGTATGGGAAGCCCCTGTTAAGGATGCTACAGATACCAATTTTACCCCTTCATGAAGATCTCTACGTAAAAGCGCTTCCACGACAGCACTGATGTGGAACTGCGAGAGCATGCGTCGGTCTCTCCGTTGCAGGCCTTCCAGGGAGAATTGATCAACCACACTTACAGTACTTGAAAGTGATGGCTCTTCGATTGGCGATGAAGCTAGACTTCTCAGAAAAATTGGTTCGCCGTTGGGGGTCGTAACCTTCTCAGCGAACGAGATGCCGCCCCCTCTACCTTGATTGCGACATGGAGGTAGAACGCCTTTTCTGGCTAACCTAATGTGACATGGACATTTACCCATACTGGTGCTAGTTGACGCAAATTGCCATGATCATGAGTTCGTGAGTGCGACGACATGAGGGTAAGTGGCTGAGCTGAGGCGATTTTATTGACTTGGCTCCACCTCCATCCCTGCCAGAGTCTCCGCCCTCCCCGAATGCCAGTCACATATACCAATCTTCTACTTGTCCACTGAAGTATTTTCTTCACACCGTGTGAGTGGCTTTGATGGGGTGTCGTTAAAGCTTTGTGATCATGATGGCATCGCTTCACACTTGCGTTGTCTGTATCTCCACCTATGACTAGGAAGAAACTCGATGCGGTAACCTATAATATTGGTGGCAAGCTTGGATGATGAATCAAAAGGGCATATTCCTTCAATCCGGTCAAGGTTCAATGATCGTGGCGGGCTGAGGTGAAGACCCAAGTGTTCCATTTTGTGATAGTCCTCAGACCGGACTTGTCATGACATCGCCCATCTTGGATGAGGTTCCTGGAGCCCTTATTCAGACAATGTTTCGAATACCCGCCTTTGATTTGATGCTTTCTATCAGATATATTGCGTAAGACTGTCTCTCGGCCCAAACTGGAAAGTCAGGTCAGCCGTGATTGGGGTGGTGTCGCGATGAGAGGTAGGTGGCTGTCGAAGCCAACAACTATTCACATGTCCTGACATCATCACCATGCAAATTTCATGACTGAAAGGTCCCCTGTGATCATCTATTGAGCTCATGGGCTTTCCAATTCAACATTTTGTCAGTTTCTAGTTCAAATCCCTGCAGGTGCTGAGCTGCTTACAAGAAGCCTACAAGAGTCATGCAATATTATGCCCATAGAAAGAATGAGGATACTTTATCGACCCTTGTGATAATTAATTCCATTCCTGTACGAAATATCTGTTGCTGATGCCTGCTGAGGAGCGAATACAGTCTAATGCGTTGAAAATGAGGCAGCTGAAGCTAGCAGGAATATGGGGTAATCGATCTCATTGGAGGGGCGGTTGGCGACTAATGCAGCCTTGCGCACCAGCACGAACAGGGATGAAGGTCCATCGGGTAAAGCCAATCAAGAGACTGTTCCTGCATTGACTGCATAAGGAAAAAGCAATTCGCTTCTGTTTGCCGCCAAGGAAGCCGGACCATGAAACGAAATATGATGATGGGCTGAACACTTGCATACTGAGGCGTTGTGGAAAACCTGACATCAAGGCCGCTATTGAAATAGATGTCTCACTATATACCGGAACGATGTTTGAATATTGGAAGCAATTGGAAAGAGGTGAGCGGAACATGTTATCCGGAACGCCACTACCCTGGGAATACAGTAAAGGGCCGGTGTTAGGTGACGATCCTCTTGACTTTGTTGCAGCGCTAGCAGGTTCCGAATGATGCGACGACACAAACTTGTCCTGAGCCTGTCTCTTGATTCAATGCCCATTCGGGATAAGAGCGTATAATACCGGGCCAGGGCCTCGTCGTTCGGAGCAGCAAGATCGACAATGCCAATCGACACCATGTCACATTTCCTTTCGAGTCACAAACAGTGGCTTGCATTTGATCGGCAAGGGGCGGACTATATATGCTTGGCTGAGAGACTCCAATAATGCTTACACTAGCGTGACTCATATCGTGCTGCTCTTACATCGATATGGGCGGACCGTGAATGTTGATGGCTTGTCCAGTAGTCCTTGGACATGATGCAATGGGCTATGGCCATCTCGCCACGAGCTCGTGTATATTTTCTTTAAGGACTAGTTTAGGTCGATCAGGGTGTTGTGGTGGTCATTCAACACTGTAAGTTCTACATAGTCCCAATAGAAGTGATTGTGCGGATTATGGACCGATCTCGTTGCGCAAGGTTGTGTCGAGTATCGATTCTAATTGCACCCTGTAATACTATGTTTACATCATGCTGTGTCGCTGGGTCTACTAAAAGCTTCCATACGTTTCAGCATGGAGGGTCAGCCTGGAAGCTGTTCGCCATCTTATTGTTTCGGCTTGATATTGAAATGTTTACCCGTTCTCTCCAGGCCAAATGAAGAGTTACGTGGGCTTGGATGCTATATAAACGCTTATTGAAAGAATTTTAGCAAGCGTACTGATAGTATTTGAGGATAAACAATGTCGAAGCGCCTGGGCGAATCAATACGCCTCAATTTCCACGCATGATTCAACTCTGTACGCATTAGCTATTTTGGAAGCTGTCATGCTCGAGCGCAAGAGACGCGCGGGGCATTCTATAGACAGTTTGATTAGCCCTGAGTCCTGATAAATTTCCACATGGAAAGTCTTCCTGTCTTTGATTTGAGTATTTTCTATTATGTGAATTGTGACGGAATGCTGACGGTCACTCATGCCGAAGTACAGGGTATGCGAGCTAAATATGAAATATTGAACAATGCATACTTGCTGGTTCAAATGCGACAATGGACGCGGTTGAAATGGCTTTAAGAAAGACAACGAGTCAGTGAAAGAAAAAGTTTTGTTTCGTAAGACTAGAGTTGAGAGCGGCAAGGGTTAGAAGATATGTGCTAGGACGCTTGCGCAACTCAAGCCTGGAAAACTGCATCTTGCCAGCGTTAATCAGCGGGGGAGAAGTGATTGATGGGATATGATTTCGTTCAAGTTGCTTGAAGTCCTTATGGTGGCTATCGGAACAGACCAGTTGCATCGAGACGCGAAGAATCAGGTTGAATCTCCTCTGACCCATTTTTCACTCGAGACATGAGCTAGAGATGTGTAAGTGATTGTGATAGTGTCTTAAATTCATGACTCAATCATCAAAGACGAGATACATTCAATTTGTTCAAGTCATGGAACGCGCTGGGGTTTGTTTGAATGAGCAAGACATGTTCTATTATGGCTATTTCACAAATCTATAGGCGTGAGGATTTGAGGATGTGAATATTCGCCTGATAGAGCCCTCAAAGGCATCACGACGTCTAAGGCCCTGGCGAGCAAAGCAGATTCACGGTAGGCTGCTATCGGCAGGCCTGTATGCCGTTTAATCAGTGCTTTCAGGCGTGGAGTTTAATTGTATGAAAAATAATTGCCTACAAACCATGAACCCATCGAGGCGCACGAACTTATCCGACCTTCGCTTTCGGCAAATTTGTGACCTTGTTGATGTCATCAAGGATACCTACTATGCCCAAACCTGATTTTAATAGATGCATCTGCTATAATCCTTGAGGCGCACGCCTGCTCTGAGCTTCATGTAACGACCAAGGAGTGGCAATTGAAAATTTCAGTTTCATCGGACAATCGGCTGTTGGTTGTTAACCCCTCATTGAATGTGTCAAGGTATTGATGATCGCTACAAAATGAATCGCATGTGTCCTAGGCGGGACCAAATCAACTGGCCTCTCGGATTCCCCTCCAATGATTACTCCTCAGCTGATCCTGCTGCTCACACTGTTCCTTCTGTTTTGAGCATTGGATGCAACCGTGGTTGTCATATGACATTTTTTTGCTATCCTAGTGTTACTGCATCATATTGGTCTCCCGCTAATCAGCCGTCAATCTTTTCCTGTCACGGCAATATGGTTACATCGGAAGCCGGGTTAAAGCTCGATGTCGTCACTAAGAGTAGAATAGCGACTCAAAACTCGTATAATCTCGGCCTGTCCTCGCTCTTATGACTTCCATTGTGTCCTTGCGAGCGAAAGCCGGTAACAAAAGGGGTGTCTAAGGTTAGACACCACAGTCCTAGATGCCACCATCCACTGCAACGCTTGAACACATGGGCGGTCTGGCCGACCAACAAGGGGAGCAGATTCGATCATGCTAGCACCTTGTTATTGCATGAGTTGCAGCAAGAGGCCAATACTAGTGCGAGACTCAAGGAGAGCGAAATGGTGCGGGCTCCCGGACATGGGCTCTGATACACTGCCGAGAAGAGGGGTTCTCCAGGTTTCACGTGGGATTAATTGTATAATAATGACGGAAAAGCATAAATGCCCTGAAGCGGCTGTTCCGTTCCTCAGACAATGGCAACACTCCTAGTGCTGTGTTGAGACCAGAAGTACCTGCATCTGTCTTTTCTGTGATAACCGCTTACTTCATCGGCGAAAGTCGCAAAGCTTCGTCTATCTATTTCTTCGGTCCTGAATATCTATTTGCCTTGTGGTCAAATTGATCTGCACGGTGCCTGGAGCACAATGCACATTTTCAATCTCCTTGCGGTGGCGACAACGGCTCTTGGGCTGAGCCTGTCTAGCTTCCAACTACCATGGCAGGCTCGTATGGCTGTTGAGGTGCCTGATGAGGGGCCGAAGCCCAAGGTGCCTGGTTTGGATCACTGGGAAGTCCAGGCACAGGCCGAAAATCGCAAACTCTGCGTAATTGAAGCGGATTCAGAGGGTGGTGACGATGCGCCAGCCATCATGAAGGCTCTCAACGAGGATTGTCGAGAGAACAGCCTCGTAGTGCTGCCAGATCCGACGTACAACATTCACACCAATATGACAACTACATCACTCAACGATGTCATCATTCACCAGTATGGCCGGCTACTGTGGACTACCGATATTGAGTACTGGCTCTCTGTCTCCATGTACGTCAATTTCCAGAACCAGAGTACGGTATGGTACTTTGGAGGCGATAATATAATCTGGGACGGCCACGGATTCGGCACATTTGATGGCAATGGTCAGGTTTGGTATGATTGGGCCAAGGGACGTGGCAATCTACCGAAGCGGCCTATGAACATCAACTATGTAGGGTTTAACAACTCCATAGTACGGAATATGCGGTTTGTACAGAGTCAGATGTGGACTATGGCCATTACGTATTCACGCAACTTATTGTTCGACAATATCTACGTGAATAGCACATCTAATAGTCAGTACAACACGCTCAACACGGATGGTGTGGATACGATTTTCTCGGATAATGTTACGTTCAGCAAATGGTCAGTCACAAATGGTGATGATGCAGTAGCGCTGAAGCGCAATTCGACCAATATTTTCGTATACGATAGCATTTTCTACGACGGACAAGGAGTAGCTATCGGGTCGTTAGCCCAGTACGATGACGAAATCGACATTGTCGAGAACTTTTACGCGCGCAACATAACACTCATCAATACTGCCTACGTTAGCTACCTCAAAACGTGGTCTGGCACCGTTCGGGGCTGGCCGCCTAACGGAGGGGGCGGTGGCTTAGGATACGCTCGAAATATTGTCATGGAGGACATCCAGTACCTTCAAGGACGCTCGAGCCGCGGCCCGTTCTTTTCATGGCAATGTGAGCACTATGAGGGCGGCGACGGCAAGGATTGCAACTCTTCAACGTTTGCCATGAGTGATGTTGTATGGAGAAATGTCAAGGGGACAGCCAAGCCAAGCGTGCTCCATGCCGGCACGTTTCAATGCAGCGAGGCTGCCGGTGGATGCCACAACTTTACAATCGAGGACTTTGATGTTCGTCGCCTAGACACGGGCGAGAAGTTGGACAAATGGCGCTGTGAAAACATGTTTAACGCAACAGGGTTCACCTGCAACGCTTGATTGGTGGTTTGCATCTTTTGGTTCATACTTTGTTAAGTCGATCTTGAACCAAAACACCACTAAGTGGAGGCTCGCGCTTTTCTGGCATTGCAACCATAAAGATTTAAAGTTGCGACTACGCAGATTAGTTGTTTATTGAATACGAATATGATCTACATTCGTTGAATAATGGATTTTTCATTCTGTACCTGGGAGTATATCATACTGGTTATCAGCCAGATTACTCTCCACGTCAAGAACTTGAGTATCATCAGCAATAGCCTGTATTGGAGACAGCAAATGCTACGCTAAGAACCTCTATGCTCGAAACCTCCATGTGAAGAGAGGGAAGAATGAGATCCGTCCAAGTAATCGTTGAAGTGCACTTTCCAAGTGAGGTGGAACTTGAGCTTGTAGAGCAACAAGGCGAACCCCATGTGCAAAATAGACGATGGTACGTGATGTAGGCTTGGTGGCATGTCCAGTAGTTTGACGCATAACATGCCATTACAATGCGCGGCTAGAAGCTGCAAAACCTGCAACTAGCATGTGACTGAAGCAAGTGGCGCACCACATGCGCAATGGGTTAAGACTTCCCCCATTAGATTGTAGACCTGGGAAATCATGGTTACAACGCAGATATCACAAGAGAACACAGGAAAATTGGTCGACCTTAACTGAATCGCAGGGATGGTATGATTCAGGCAATAACTTTCGGCCATACTTGTGACGACCAGATTAGAGAAAGATTTGATGAATGCAAGATTGGGTGGAACAAGGTGTCTGAACTCCAGGTATCTTGTTTGTGAACTCAGACACTCACATGCTCACTCTAACGGCGGGCTACCTCATCCACTTCACATCTACAACATTTGATTCAGATTGAGGATCCTGTAGCAAATATTAAGGATTCTCCTAACTGAATCAATAATTACTAGATCGTCACAGAGTGTCAGTATATTAGAACCCAACGTGCTCTTACGTCAAGATATAATCGGCCAAAATACCTAGAAGGATACGCAATGCAGACAATGGCAACTTTCTACTTCTTGAGTATTACTGTGTTTATCTATAGCCGCTGTATTTCTAGTAGCGGAATGTAATAATATGGCATTGTCGAAACTCTGACCAAATGATTATCATAATATCATAAGCTTTTAATCATTTAGCAACGCTTTCTTTTCTTAATTATCTGCAATGATTCTCTCCCTCTATTGATTACTCTTCGCAGTCCCAGGCACTCAGCCGGTCTGCAAGCCATCCACTGGTATGCTTTAGTGAAGTCTTACGCTGCGCCATAGATGGCGAAAACCCTTGGCCCATGATAATTCTGTCATCCATGCGACAAAGGTCCTCCACGAACGACCACTGCATGCAGCTTTGCCAGGACTTGCACGCGGCCTCGCAACCATCGGCCGACTCCCAGGATATCTTCCAGGCGGCCGAATCATATGTGTCCGACGGGCCATGCACCGAATCTCTGGTGCCTGATGTCACCTCGTAGCGGTCAGACATGTTGTCCCACCACTCTTGGCGCTCCTGAATATGTGGGAGTATCATTTCTAGAAAGAAGTCTCGATAGAGCAATGGTTTCTGCCGGATGTCATCAGCTCCATATGTTTTTCTTGAAACACGTCGAGGGGAGGGTCGGAGTGTTCCAGAAGAGGAGAGCTTACACTAAAATTCCACTTCTTCTCAAGCTCATAGTACCGCGTAACGTCTCGGTTGTGCACCTTATGCCAGGAAAGGAGCGGCTTGCACCAATTGTATTGTTGGAAGCCAAAGGCCCAATGCACGACGGAGTTGAAGCCCCAGGTGAACTTGCCATCGCCGCCGTTCTCGCCAAAGTGTACACCGTACCGTCGAAGCGCATGTGCCAACACCTGGTCGCCGCAACAGTGCTGGGAGGTGTAGCTATCATACTCCTCCACAATAGTGGGATTTCGACCAAAGGACTTTTCCCACGCTCCCCGCGAGAGGGCGAAACCGGCGCCGCCGTGGGCGAAGATGACATCAGATTTGCCAGCGTAACTTCCGAGATAATGCGGCTTGCGCCAGTCGAAACGCGACAGGTACGTAAGTACGTTAGGCAGGAAGAGGTAGGCATCATCTTCTGTATATACATACCAACGAGCGCGCGGCCACTCGCGCCCGGCATGCTGCATGAGAGGAATGAATTTGTACTTGTCAATGATCCAGCCGCCCTTGAGCCCTCCCCAATCATCGCCTTCGATGGCGGTAAACTCTGCGTAGTAGTTGTAAGCCTTGTGCTTGGGCAGGTCGTGCCAGATTTCAAAATCGGCATTGGACTTTACAGCATCCGTCATGTTTGCGAGCGCGTCGACCGTGGTGAAATTGCCAACGGTTTCGACAATGTCAGAGTATATCACTGTATTATCGTGGGGGATTCGTTCAGTAGCAAAGGTTGTGGTTAGATGAACGAGCAAGCGCATCCACATGGTCGTGCCGCCTGTCTTCACTATCAGCAGAATATCGTCGGCGGAGAGTGGCATTGTCGAGAATGTTTCATTGTTGGCACGGATGCCGTCAGTGTCCGTGGTGACAGTGGTATTCATGTCGTCAGATTGCTTCGACGACACACTGCTGCCCGCCGTCGCGCCCCCTGTCAGCAATGGGTTGTAAACAGACGGAAAATTTACTTACAGATCATGCGAGAACCCATTGAAGCCCGATTTGATGTTTAAGGACTTTAGCTGCTGTAGAGTTATGGGGTCATCGACAAATTGGGTCACCAGGACACAGAAGCCCATGATGCACAGCACCACAATGGATATTGGCACAAGCCGATTGGTCCTGCAGGTGGCGAGCAGCATGAATAGATATTTTGCAAACATGAAGTCAAGGCGAAGCTCAGGGGATGAAGCCTCAGGTGCAAGCGGGCTGGTCTTCGTATTGTGAACAAATTCAAGCAAACGGACGACAACGCAACCATTGTTCAACACGCTCCCTATAGATGACGCGGTTCCCGGTTGCGCTGCGCTAACATGTTGGTGAAAACCGAAATCCACTTCGAATCATAATAAGAGCGGGCGCCCAGACCATCTATTGTTTTTTGGCTCGCGGACTTGTTCCTTCACTCTAGCTGTCGTAGCCACCTTCGTGTTAGTTCACCTCCATGACGGACCCACTTTCTGTCACAGTCATACCTTTCAATACTTGGCAAACAACTGCGCATACTGACGTGGTCTATGCTTGGACCTGGGTCATTCAGTGTGGGCCTCTACTAGATTCAAGGGGGATGGTATCGACAAGATTACGACGCCTTAATGTAATTTACATGGATTTAGGCCTCAGAAGCTCCATGTGGAAAGGTGTCTGGAGCCGCGTAGACAAGTTGTTTCGGATCTGTTGAGCTGGGCCGTGAAAAAAAGTCCTCATTAATCCGTACTTTGGAAAGACTCAAGGCTTGGCAAAACCGTCCTCGTATGTCGGTATCAATTGTATCCACCACCTATCTACGTGGTTATAATAGCCGTCACCGGCTGGCCTTGCGGGCCGTCCCCGAACTCAATTTCGCATAATGCATTAGTGTCGTCTTGGTGGCTCTCAAGGCCTTTCTGATGGACCTTTTCGTAAATGCCAAGACACTTGCTCAAGATGAGCGTCGATATGACGGCGTAGGGCGCGTTAGCATATCTTTCATGCATCTGAATTTTGAACTCATCTGGTACTTTAACCCCTTATCCTCTGGTACTGGTTTTCAGGCTGGGCTTAGGTACGTGGCTACCACATCAGGTCGGATAATTCTTTTTAGGTAGGCTAGCACAGACATCAAATCATGGCCAAAAAGGCCCTGTCTTGGTCACTATAATATGTGGCAGTCCCGACCGCAACGGATTCTTCCGCATTCTTCGAGTTCAAAGGTCGGTGCTTTTATTTATATTTTTATGTTAAATAAGTTTTTTTTATTTTTATTTTTTTCGAAAATCCGTCTATGTAAGCGGCAGTGTTATAAAAAGCCCTTGGCCGGCGATAAGCAGTAATAAATAAAAAAAATGTCCGTCAAGTCATACCGGGAATTCGAGACAACACATCAAGCAAGTGGATGTCAAGATGCTTTAATATGCCCTCCAAAAAGATCTAGGGGAAAATGATATGTTTCTCTATCGTACAAACCAGTATATGTATTTGGATTTGTCCTTGTAGTTTCTGGCATGCTTTGACCAAAGCGCCAGAAAATGTCTCTTTTGTCCGCATGCAGATCGTGCGGGCCACGCAACGTGCTAAAAAGGCGTGGGATTGAAGATTTCCGTATGAGGACGTGGGTGTACTGCCAAGGCAGTTCCACGAGTAATCAGTGCACAAAACCCAGCTGGAGTGGAACCTCGGAGGTCGGAAATAGCAACTGCCAAAGCTTTCTTCCCGTTTCAATATGGTCTGGAAGAGGGAGAAATCTCAATCTTGGCAAACCTGAGAGCATCCGCGACAGCTTAGCCATCAACCCTCGTCAAGAACAAATGCCGGACTATTGAGGCACGGTCCACAATATTTGTTTTCAACCCGGCACTTGACGGATCCCAGCAGTCCGACTTAGGGGCCGGAGACCCCGAGCAGGCGACGACTGCGCCATGATCGTCTTGAGTCTTCCCCAGATGATAGTGACTGCACACTTGGGCTATAAATGACTTCTGTCACCATAAGCTTCTTCATAGTATTTAGGACAGATGCAACGCTATCCTTTCTATCCTCTGAGACGGCAAAGACCCTTACAGCATGGATAGCGATATTTCCGAACAGATGAGGTTTCCTATACAAGGCCCGCCTCATGTCTCGTCTATTCGCAGGGTACTCAACGCTGTTGGCTGCCTCCTTGCCTTCCCTATCTTCTGGGTTACAACAGTCGGAAGCCGGTGGCCCGTTACACTGGACCTTATCATAACCATTATACTCACTGAGCTCAATCGATTCAACAACCAGAGGCGCCGAGCAAAGTTGCACAATCAACAAACGCAGGTCAGCAAGAAAACCGATATTGAGACGGCCATGTCTGATACGCAATCGCCAAATATCAATCTACAATCGATGGCAGCTGTCGTGGGTTGGCGCGAGCATCCTCCGGTATTTAAGCAGGCTCTAGAAAGTTATAGAGCTGCCAAAGGATGTGCTTTCGTTCTAATCGGTATTGATGGCGATGAAGAAGAGGATATAGATATGGTTCGAGTTTTTGAGGAGGTATGTTATGAGGATTTGTATAAGCGGCCAACCCACTAATCCTCAAAAGGTATTCCCGGAACAATCTAGGGTTCTACATGTACTAGACCCACTCGGAGAGATCGCTCACGGAGTGAGAGATAAGAACTTCTTAATAAGACAAGACCAAGGCGAATGCGATGACATAGCGCTACAGCATTGTATTCGCCTAGCCAAGGCAATCCTTCAGCAGGAAAATATACAATTTTGGGGGCCTGATCGGGTTCGCTATCTTTGTATCCGACAGCGACATTTGCATAAGAAGGCCATTATGTTCACGACTTTTATCTTCTCTATTGTTATTGCCGATATCCTCGGTATTGAGTTTCTATGGTCCTCCGATTCAGATACATTTGTCCGCCCCAATACTATCGAGGATACTATCAGCACTATTGCTGTGGACCCTAAAATCGGTGGTGCCAGCTCTGGACTTATACTCCATAATGAGGATCAAACGATCTTCACAAAACTCGCTTCGGTAGTATATTGGAGCGAGCTATATCTTTCAAGATCGATGCCGGCACCCACTGCTACCAGCGACTGCCAGAGCGGCCCTAGTACCCTCTTTCGGATCAACGCTCTACCTCCAATCCTACTCCCATGGTATTTACAGACTCTGTTTGGAAAGCGAATGGTAAGCCGAAAAATGATTTAGTCAAGACTATATAGGCTAATATGAACAGATCATCAATGAGGATCGGCATCTTACTACGAATCTTCTTGCCCGAGGCTGGGGGGTTGTGTTTGCTTCGGATGTGCTGTCGATTACAGATACGCCAGTCACACTATCAGGCTGGCTGAAACAACAAGTCCGTTGGGCGCGAGCGACACATATCGAGTCTATCTTTCAGCCGCGTGTCTACTACATGAGCCACCCTCTGCTTTTCTGGGCCGCAGTGAGGCGCGAGGCTTTCCCTTTATTAGGCGCCGTCGCGGTTACATTCTACTTTCTCACGGCCAAGCAGATTACGCGCCTCTTCCTTCATGACATGATAGCCCGATATATCCTAAGTTCCACCTACAATCTACTCCGTAACCCAGATCGGCTAAAGTATAGCTCCTATCGATGGATAGTGCCTGGTATACTATTTTACCACATACCCCTGCCCGCTATTCATGTTTGGAGTCTCATGACATTATCTGCGGATGGCTGGGGGACCAGTATGAGATCAAGTGCAGAACGTGCGAAACGACATGGTATGTGGCAATCGTGGTGGGACGTAGGTTTCTTTGTTATCTGGATGGCTGTGCTCGGAGGATCGACAGCGCGATTTCTGGGGACTCATTATGAGCTTGATCCGAGATATATCTCTATGAGTGTTGTGTTCTCCTCCTTAGCGTTGGGATTAATGGTGTGGTGGATGATTATCCACAGGGCAGGTTAGGCTATTAGGCTGCTAAATATGAAAGGCATAACTGCAACAGACAGTGAGTCGGTCAGCAAGGTGGTGGGAACACGGAGTTGACCATGATAGTCAGAGAAAGGAGAAAGACTGTAGTATTTGTCCTCGATATTAGTTTATTTCCTTATGTATGAGAGATCATTTGAGCAATAGGAAGTTTTCTCTTCATATATAGCTAGCCCGGCCAACAGGGCTTGTCTCAACAGTTGATGCCTCCAACAGGGCTCGCCGCCGCTCTTGATGACTAACATCGTCAATCGGCCACAGTGTTTTTCAACCTGTATGAGGTCAGTGAAGATATCAGCCACTCGAGTCGATACATATATAGCATAATCCATTGATTATAAGAATAATTTAGCTCTGTTATTTCCCAATTAAATCGGACTAGTTGCAAGAGTCGTGGCTGGCACAATTTCCTATTCTTGTGGAGAATCTTCATGCTCTATCTGCAATTCCATCGGGCATCCGGATTGGTTGACTTATTTTCGTGGAATTCGGCATATTAAGCCGAAATCTGGACAGCCTGAGAAGGGTAGCTCATGAGGGCGGCCATTTTCCATGATTTCCCGCACCATTTATCCTGGCATTTTTCAGCACCTTCGAGATCCTACTTTAGTCGATCCTCAAGATAATAAGATATTGGCTACTAATGATAGGTAGCTCAATAGATCTAGTCCATAGCGTTTCATTTGTGTAAAATAATTAAAATATCAAAGAACATAACATGATGCTGCCATTGTTCGAGGTTTAGCTTATGGGCTGCATTTGCGGCTTCGAACCTCACTTGAAGACATGTCAATCCTTCGATAAACTTACGTACCAGGCACCGCTGTCTGCATGAATCCAGGGCCCTAGCTTTTCCATCTCCTCCGCAAACACAGCTGTTTTATTGGCACTTTCGTGAAGCTAGCAGACGAGTTAGTGGCAAGATCTAGATTATAATAGCAGAAACCCAAACCTCAATGCTCTCCCAGCCAAGTAGGTAGATCGCAAGCATCGGCTCCTCAACACGCCGAGTGCCTTGGCAACCGGGAAAGACATTACTCTCTCCCTCAACAAGGTTAGTATTGACTGCATAGCCCCAGCCACCGCCAGCAAACCCTTGTTGCCTGTAACAATCCGTGAAAGTTTTGTGCATAGATTGACTCAAAGGTTTTTCTCTGATTGGTGCATCAGACTTCATCTTCATTGCGACCTGATTCAGTCAGTGTTCCAGTCTTGTGACAGCTGCAGCACAGATTTGGCGGAGGAAATAAGTAGGGCCCTTACAACTTCGCAGACTGGGGCTCTCAGGGCCGCGAGTAGGTTGTGGTCATCGCCGGTCTAAACTTCAACAAGCAGACTTGATTCGAGGTTCTTGGTAACGTCCGCAAAAGACCTTTCCAAATGCGGTCTTTCTACAAGCTCGGAGCCATCGGACCAGCCTGAGGAAAAATTGGTTACTACTTGTTGTGTGCGCCACAACGCATATGTTTAACCCGTACCAATCATCCAGGTTACCTCATCTCTGACCTTGGGCAGTGGCGCGACGCGGGTTTGAGTTGATTTTCCGATATATTGGAATAAAGCTCCGGCTGATTCTACTTCTGTTCTGAGAGCTCTGAACGCGGGAGATGATCCTGTCGAGAATGATGGTAAAGCAAAGCGAAGGATTTGAAGGAACATTGTAATTGATGTTCGAAATGATGACTTAAGAGCAGATAGCTTGGGGAGGACAACAATGTAACCTGATCTTGGATGGGAGGATGGCATTGACAATTTGTATCACGCCAAAATCGACGGTTCCTATTAATACGGAACTTGACTAGTCTGGATCTTGAGTAATTAGATGCCAATGTAGATTGGAAATTTTCCAGCTGATAAATCGGACTCATCGCACATGAGTGCGCACGCCTTTCCTCAATAGGGACAGCGCGCCCGCCTTTGTCCGTCACTGTCCGCTCTAAATATGTGTTTTATTCCTGTCTCAAGGCTGCAGCCGACCGAGACTTTATTCGGGCAATTTCCGTAAATTCGGGAAATTTCCGTAAATCAGGTGTCAGCTCGAAGTTGCATCTTCACTACAGAGGTACTCTTTACCACATACCTACCTGTTTCAGCCATTCGTGAACTCTGAAGTTTGGTCTCTTCTGAAGACTTGTGCCGCTTGACAAGATCGTCTGACCCAAAATCTTTCGGAAATAGTCTATTCTGCTGATTTGGGCAAGTGGACATCGTTTAAAAGAACGTGATAATTGGCAAAATCGGTCAGCGTCTGGTTGTTCTATGACCGCTACTCAATGGCTACACACGTCCCAAAGCCTCGCCATCCACTGGGTCTATAGCCAGCCTCTTCTCGAGAGTCATCTTCATCCCTCCGTTTCTCGTGGCTCCTCTCATAATCAACAATCATGGCTCATGCGCACCACAGCAGCCTTTGATTCTCTCGAGGGCTCTCGCAACGCTGTCACCATCTGTTGATCGAGATTCGTCGTCACCTCATATGGCACCAGGAAGTGTGCACACTGTCATGTCAGTACACGCCGTAGCCAGAGCGCAGCATATGATAGCAGTCTCAAAATATCAACGTCGATAATGCAGTGACGTATCTCGCTGGCAGACGTGATCCGAAGGACGTTCTTGCAGGGAATGTCACATAGAACGGGCATACGCAGAGTAAGATTTGTTTAAAACTTGACAAGCTATCATTTGATATTTGTATACAATACAGTAGAAATGATAGCTTCTGGAGATAGAGTTTTGTGGTCTAGGTAATAAATTGACAGCATCGTGTTCCAGGGGATGATGGTCCTTTGAAATTCTGAATCAAAACCCGCCCTCCTCTTACCTATGTCTGAATATTGGTCATCATACAATTGAACTAATCTTCTGTATTAAAACACATATTGTTTGAATCTTGAGGAACTGCAGAATGAGATGCAATAAAGATTAAGTTACAGCTCATGCGTCTTGTTGCAGACATGAGTAGTGCTCTCTACGCCAGCTGACCACGAACAGCACCTGCCACGGCGAGACTGGAATGGATGTCAACATAAAAACCCCCTGGGTAGTGTTCGATCTCTCCAACATGGAAGTCTCTACCCGTATCGATGCCGTCGTTGAGAACACCCGTTTGAAAAGGTCCCGTGAGACACCCAATAGCGTAGCGCTGACCATCCGTAGATACCTCAGGGTTGGGAAAGGCAATTCTGTATTCGGCACAGAGTAGATCAGTTACTAGTCTATTTCAAAGGGTGAAAAATTTCCTCCGTGTTAACTTGGGCAAGAAATTGATAATTACCGAGGAGGGCCGGATGTGCCCACGCCAGCCTCATGGAGATGCGTCGCCGTCAGCGCCGGCGACTCATATTCGCCTCGGAACCCGATAAGCGTAACATTGTAGCATAAAGAATTATCACCGGAATTTAAGTCGAGAGTGAATTCAGCGTAGGCGCCATCAAAACCGCCTGTTTTTACGTCGCTCGTGTCGACGACCTCACTCGGGTATGCTTGGATTTTATAACTGGAAGAGACCGCAACTGGCCCGACGCTTTGAGGAGTCCTTTTCTGCATCGGGGACGCTTGGGATGTGGCTGTCAAAAAGAGGACACCGTTGAGAATGGTGGTTACGGCTTTCATATTTGCGAAAATAGTTGAGCCACCGTGACGACTATTGTGCTTCCGAATCTGACTTGTGCTGAGAAGAGACTGAGGAAATGTTGAAAGAGATTGAAGTAGATCTTGATCCCTGAAGCAGAGCAGTTGCAAGACACATATTTATATGCAATATTTACTGGTTTGGGAGCACTGTGCTTTTTGTGTCTGAGCACTCCTAGTTTCGTACAAATACAAGATCTATTGCCTCCAGGTGACAGCATATTGCCCTACTCAAAGATCGAGATCTCGAAAGGAGAACTCTTGTGCCTCAATTACAGTGTAAAAAATAATGCTGGTAATAACTACCTCTTCGTTCAATGAGGTTGTTCATCAAAGACGGTGCTTCATGGCGTTTGACATTCGAGACGGTCCGGTATCGTGGTCCATGAGTCTAGGCCCCAATCATCCCACTTAGTAGTAGTACGACCACCAAGTTTTTTTTGGTTTACCACACCAATTTCTTAGTTTGCCAGACATGGATTTATGGTTTCTTCCGCGCCCCGGCCACGCAAGTCAAGTTGCGAAAGAATATATCAAGTATTGATGGATATGTTTTCTAGTCATTGGCTAGTCTTATACGTGATTAAATTGGCAAACCGTAGTGTGTGCTCTGGAATGCTCTGCGGCATAATCTTGTTATCATTTTACTAATACCCAGCTAATTTTCGTCTCCCTTAACACACACACACACAGTCGCACTCCGATCCCAAAGATGGGGGCTTGCATAACTCTAGGCCCTTCACAGGCCCAGAACTGAAGGTTTGAGGCTACTGAAAGCCTTTCCTCTTTTCAGCGCGGGGCACTGGATCGTGCTAAGGAATTAGGTCTGCCAAGAACAACGGGTAAAAGTATGAATGCTTATTCGAATTATTGGCTTCAACTTTCACGGAAACTTCCCTCCTCAGAAACTGTCTTGAAACAGTGATCCATGGAAAGAGGCATGGCAATATCCCCGGCGCGCAAGTGGAAACACCACGTGGCAAACTTTTCCACCAGAAGAAAGGGCAATCTTATTCATACAAAACCGGCGGCACCAAGATCCTGTTAGTCTTCTTCAAAAGCGTTGATTGAAGCTGCTCGATTTTCAATCACAATATACGTCTTACGAGCCCTTTGTAAAGACTCTCGACTAATAGATGGGCTGTGGGTAAGCCAGGCCGACATAATCCTTGCGAAGAAGTGACAATAACGTTGTAATTTGCACGAAGAAATCGTGGTGCCTATCCAGGCCGAGACTATGGTATCATATTTCATTCGTACTATTTAGTCATCGATTCGTCTTCGTTTACACAAGGAGGCTAGCTAAGCCCATTCTAACATCTCCCCGTAGATTGGAGATTTACTACGTAGTAGCGAACCCTGTTAGCGGCTAAGGTTTAGTCTATTCCGAAGCTTTCACAGGTTTATGCTAGGAAGTTCCACAGATTGATTTTTTCTACCGTAAGGGACGAATTGAGGACAAAGATTTCGCCCAATCAAGGTTTATTAGTTAAAGAGCCTAACTTGGGTCGTTATTGGTAGCGGTCGCAGTCATTCATCTAGATAATTTGGTTTGTTCTCTCAGCCTTCCTCCATCCTGGCATATTCACGCGTCGCTAAGCCAACGAGACCTATTGGCCTGACGCAATAAGTGGAAGCTTATGAATAAAACAATAAGAAAAATTGTCCTTTCGAAATGACTGCGGAAACTGGACGGGAAAGAAAATTAGAGTAAATTCTGTTGACGTAATGATCTGTGGGAAATTTTAGCCTAGCTCAACAAGTATTTGTCAGGACACCAGAACGATAAGATTGTAAGTAACAATCTCGACCAGTAGAAGAAGACACATGATTGCGTTTCTACTAGCGGTATCAATCAGAGGCCAAACCAAGCTAGAGCCTGGACTGGGTGTTGAGGAACAACATGATTAACTCCTCTCGCGCTGTAACCGACCAGAGAGGCCCCGTACGTTGTCTGCGTATATCCAGACTGAGGGGAATTGGTGACATTTCGTGTAAAAGAGACCCCAAGAACGTTCGACCACTCTTTCAACTGCTCAAGATAGTTGTGGTAAACAACAATGTCGTCTGAAGTGCCATGCCAAATTTGCATTCGAGGATATTTCCCAGTGTAGCCTGGATAATATCCTCGAACGAGATCGCCCCATTGCTTCGGAGTCTTAGTAATGCGTCCCAGTGCGCATTCATCGTATGGGTTTGGAGGCGTTCCATCCGGAACAGCCATACAGCCCGCTGGAACGCCCGAGTATACTGCCGCTGCAGCAAAGACATCAGGGTAAATGGCTGCGAGTACATTTCCCAGCATAGCACCGGACGATGTGCCAACGATATAAACTCGGCTGCTATCAGCCTTGTACTGCTTGATGGCATATGACACCTGAATATTTGTCAAGCTTGTTAGTGATGTACGCCGCAGGGTTTCAAGCACAAACCATTTGAACGATGCTGGTAGGGTCACCTCCCCCATTTCGCTTCAGACTGGCACTTGTACCAGCGTCCCAACACTGTAGGTCATGGGTTGAGGAAGGATAAATGAGAATCGATCCCTTTTGTTTCGCCAAAGTTGCCAAATTGCCATCTTGATAATATCTCTGAGCAGTCCCATGGCATCCATGAAGCTCGGTAGCGTTAGCACTTCTCCTGGAGTAGAACCTAGTGTAGAACATACTGCCACAATGATGGGTGCTCCAGATGGAGCCGCACTTGCTGCATCTACGTACATCTCAATTCCAGCAGGATTGCTGCCAAAATTGCTTACCCGAGATAGAGCACCATTCGCAGTTGCAAGCAACATACAGCTTGAAACAAACTGCCGTAAGAACATCTTGATTTCGCTCAATTCTCTCGGACTTTGATTTTGTATGTAAGTATAAAGTCAGACAACGAGATATTGAGATAATGAAACGGGGATCTCTTATACCTATGTCTTGTCCTTATAGGTTCAAGAAGGTCGTGACCCAAATATCTGCCGACGGCCAGTACCGAGCTCATTATCGTCGAATCATGAGCGGCAAAACGTGTAAGCAGGATGCATTTTGCGGCCATCTATTAGATTCTGAAAGCGGAAGGTTGAACATAAATCCACTAGTGAAAGATGATTTGCTCCTCATGACTGCCGTGACAGGGCGATGGGCAACGGTGCATTAAACAAAATTAGCAGGTCGCATGGGTTTTGGCGTGACATCTAGTATCCTGCGCTACAGAGACGGATATGAATTGCCGAAGCAGGGATGCTATACTCAGTTCGCATGGCTTGATTCGTTCACATGAAAGCTCGTTAATTTGGAACACCATAGGACAAGGATATGTATACCATTAACGATACCCCTCCTCCCCTATAAGTCTCACTGATACCTCTACTGGCGCTGGTACTTCACCACAGATCTTGACAAGTAGTTGTATCTAATGTAGAATATTTTGACACAAAATTTGGAATAGGATTGATCAACCAAAGTTGTACTGTGCCCAAACGGGGCAGAGTGTGAAGCTTCACTTACCATAGCAGAGCACTGATGTCGGAGTATTTACTTTCATATTTTCTTGCTTCCTGTGAGTCTAGATTATCTATACTTCTTTGCAGCTGTTACAATAGCATGAATTGGCAGGAATTCTGGCGACTAAAATGTTCAACCCACCCAATTCTCCTTTTCTTCCTGCGAGCCATTCTTAATATACCCGCTCAACCACCCAAGCTTCTCTAAAGCGTTCCGGCTGATTGAGTCATTCTATGCCTGAACACTGTATTCCGATAGCATTGAGCTAAACCCCATTTAAATACGGGATTGATAACTGATGAACCATTCCTTAACAGTGCTCTTTCCATAGAGATCGATACATAATAGTCATTATTGACTGCTTGTTTGTGCTGAGTAATCAAGACCTCTGTGGTCTGGCAGGATCGTGAAAACTTGGCTACAGAGGAGCATTTAAAAGTTTTTGCCCACCCCTAGGTCCAGGGTTATAAATAGGTTAGCTCGGTATTTATATATATTAGACCAGGGTTCGAGCTACCACTATTACTTTAGCGAGCTTAGCAATGCGCCTCGCTAAAGTAAGTCCCTATAAAAAGTATATATAATGTGATCCCTACTGTATATTTATACCCTTGTAGTGGATTAGAATCTCTTAAGTGTAGTTTTAGGTATCTAGTATATAACTAAGCAAAAGAGGAACCTCAGAGTGGCCAAAAACTTTCGAAATGCTCCTCCGTAGAAGTCCCCTGATCCATGGTGAGACCGGAAACTCCTGTTCTCTTTTAATTCTGGTGGTAGTCTTTTCCACATGTCTTCGGGCAATCCGGCACGACCGTAATAATAACAGTGCGAAGATTTTCTGAGGATTGCAGACATATTTTCTGAATCGGCTCAGACCAGGTGGTTGGTAGGCTCAGTCTGAAAAGTGAAATCCCTTTCGATGGAAGCTTCGGCCGAAGAGGCATAGGCTTGGATTCCTTGGGAGGTTTTCAGAAGGAAAGCCGCTTTTGACAACGACAAAAACATTGTGTAATAGAATATATAATAGCGTATTTTGAGAAGCTTACAAAGAAGACGCCTGGCAGTCTAGGGCTAATATTTCCCCAGACGAGCACGCAAAAGCTTTCACAGCAACAAACAACGCTCTAGGCATATAATGTGAATACAAGTTTACTCTCACATATCGAACCCATTGTGGGAGGAATTGTGGGAGAATAAATTCATATGTTAATAGCATTAACACGAAATGACAAAATCGTTATCGCCAATTCTTCCACGACACCTCTTGCCAACTAACTGTACTAAAGAACCCCTTTACAAAATATTAACGAGGATGAAGCCATGACAACAAAATATGGTATAAGATTCTACAACCTGGAACCCTGAACACGTTGAAAGGCACCAATTACGAAGAGACTGCAGTGTTAGGATCAAATATGTATTTCTACAAATATAGTACTTAGAATTTGCCAAAAGCCCTACCATTTTATTCTGGAGTTTTGCTGCGCCTAGCTGTTGAACCTGTGCTACCTACAAGCATTGCGAGTACCAGTCATTGGACTTCGTGCAAACATAAGGAGCCACGCAGCGGGTCGGGCCAGTCCAGCCATTACCTCCGCATTGACCCCAGCGGACCTGGGCAGGGCCGTCAGTGGAAGTAGGGGGAGGCTGAGAAGTCGTCGAGGTCCTGAGCGTAGTGCTAGTGGCAGGTCGGGTGGATGACGTAGCGGCGCGGGTGGTCGATGTGGCAGGCCTGCTTGTGCTTGTTGGGGTGCCGCCGTTGGCTGCATTGACCTTGGCAGCGTGCTGGTAAACAAGAGGCTGAGCCTCGGCATCATCGAGGTAGATGGTGAAGCCGTCGTTGTGGTTGCGTCCAGTCGAGTATCCAGAGTAGCCGAATTGCCAGAACATGTCGGACATCTTCAGACCGAGCGAAACCTCCTGCCATCGGCCGACGACATCGACACGTGGGCGGCTGTTGCTGGAGAGCCAGCCGTACTCCTCGTGAACAACAGGCTTGCCTGATCCAGCCTTGGAGTGGTCGATGATCCACTGCTCAGTCCATTCAGGCGTCTTGCTCCACCAGTCGGGGTACGAGTGGAAAGTCGTGTAGTCAATGTTGGGCAGCTTAGCCTCAGCATCAAAGTCGCCACCATCGGCTCCGTTGTAGGTCCAGTCGTCTGAGACACGGTTGAAAGTTCCCTCGCTACCCGTGGTGACAAGGTGGTTGGGGTCGATGGACTTGATGTAGGTGCTGATCTCGTCGTACCATTCGGTGATGAGGTCCGCATTGCAGTTGGGGCCACGAGGCAGGTTCCTGGTGCCGTCGGCGCCGCAGCGAGCCTCGTTGGCAACTTCCCATGCGAAGATGGCAGGTGAGTTCTTAAACCGCGTAACCACAGCGGAAATGTAGTTTTTGAAGGCGTTCTTGATGGCAGGAAGACGGTAAAACTGTGAAAAGCCTGTCAGCAACCATAAGTAGTTGAGAGAACGAGTTTTATCTTACATCGTCATGGTAGCGACCACCCAGGTTGACGGTGTAAACGTCCATGCCTCCGTAATCAGCCCAGTTGTTCGTCAACGCGAGGACGAGCTTCAGGCCTGTAGCTTCGGCGGCCTTGACCACAACGTCGAGTTTGCTCAGGTCGATCTCGACGGTGCCGTCCGGGTTGAAGCGCTGGAACACTGTGGCCTCGCCACCAGTGCCATACTTGGGAAGACCGTTGGCGTTGGTAGTCTTGTTCTGGTCATGGAAGGCCCAAGTACGGCCAACCTTGAGGCCGGCATCAAGGGCGGCGCGCATGCCAACCTCTACATCCTTGTAGTGATCGGTGCCCCACTGTCAAGACGAAGAATCATGTCAGAGGATTCAACACATTATCGCATTAGGCTTAAATAGACTTACGACGTTGAAAGGCCAGTAGTATGCATTGGTACCGGCGAAGAAGAAATCCTTGCCGTCAAGCGAGAACTTGTCGCCCTTGGTGGTCACGAAGCCAGCAGGGGCTTGCGCGGCGGCCTGGCCGACGAGAGCCAAAGCCAGAGCAGATAGGGCGGAATGCATTGTTTCGAGATGCTGACAGCAAGAAGATTTGATGCTATTGCTCTGCTGATCGCTGCCATTATGCCTGCTCTCGAGTATATAAATACTCAGTCACTGAAGGGCCACGCAAGGGCTGCCGGGGAAGCCATTGGTGGATCGTTCCCGATTGGGCAGGCCGGGAACCCTTCGCCCGGGCCAGGGGCGAAGATCGAGACGGGCGTGCCAAGCAGGAACCTCCAGCCACCGCACTGCTGCTTTTGAACCGCGGGGACCAAAGACCCGCCCTCCAAGGGAGCGGGGAGAGGGAGGGGTTCGGCTTGGGGTTCCGCAGTTAGCATTGCATAGGGGTTGGAGACGTCTTTTTTTGGAGAAAAGGACTCTAGTCTCGGCTATCTTCCATGGCGTTCAGATGAAGTTAATTAGGAACGTGGCAATTAGCTCATTAGCGCATACTGATCCACTGTTGATGGACAGTCCCGCAAGAGCTTAGTGTTATGCAATCACGTTGGGCTCCGGGAACTGGGACCGAATTCAGTCGAATCTTGCGTTGTATCTCCACTTGTGACCCTGCAGTTTAGCGATGGTGATGGCATCTACAATTGCTCCATCTATCGGATCAAATTCTTGAGGAGTATGAATACCTCTCTCATCTTCCAGCAACTTTTGAACATTCTGAGGGTGAAAAGCCGTTGACAAGCGGCGATGGTTGTGGTATTTGTTCTATGCGGTTCTCTCCCATTCACGAGATCGCCTCCCAGTCTTATTACTATAAATGGGTTCATTTGGCACAAATTATCGATTAATTGAACCAAAACTTTGTAGTGAATCCAACCATAACTGTGCATCGCTGGATGGTACAACACAATATTCATTAGAGTAAACCCTCATTCTGTGTTGTTCCAAACCGGTAGCAAGGACTTCTGCACTTGGCTCTTTCATTGGAGTCATCATCCTCAAACTTGCCTTCGCACATCTATTTTCTAAAAAAAAACATCAACACCATCTATCATAATTACTTCATTACTGGCTAAGAGAACGGTATGGCGTAACTTCATGCCAAACCATTGTCCTCCCACTTTGACCCAGTAGATCATGTTCAGGCCGAGAGTCCGCATTGACATAGTGGCACTAGGGAATGTCGAGATGCCTCTTACTTCGCCGTCATGACCGGCCATAAGCTCTGAGGTGGCTGCGAGCAAAGCGGCACTTAGACGTATCGGGTAACCTAATCAGAATCCAAAAGCACCTCGGCTCGCATCTGCATCAGAATTCTTTCCGTTTCGATTAGCGAAGGATGCGTGTTCACTTGCACAGAAGTTGCATGCCAAGGAATAACGCTGAATTGAGATAATTGCTATGGCACCACTGCTACAATCGAACACATATTATGTGACCCGCGATGAAAGCGAAGGGTTCTGTCTCACCTGACTTTGCAGGTAAAACATCATAACTATTGATATATTGTCGTTCTTACGGGCAGCGGCATGCAAAAAGTCAAGTTTTAGGGTTTTAAACGTGAGTCACAGGGCCAGATTATCGCTGAACACGAATTGTGGTGCGTCTGTGGACGCACATCACATGTGGGTAGTCTGACTCCCTGCAGTAAGGCTTGATAACTCGCCTAGAATCTGAGAGAATGTAGCTACTTGAGCATGCCAGAACTCAATCTACAAAACTAAACTCGAGAAAACTAGTTCTTTCTCTCAAAGGAGCTTGTTTGCTTATATTACCATAGTCTTCCAATGGCGCTAAACCCCAGCTGAGAGATCAAAAACGAACATTGACTTTCTTCGAGCAACGGCAATCATAATTGGAACTCCAGATCTGTTTGTCGGCTTATTCAACTTGAGTTATACTGGTCAAAGCGTCGTTTATTCGAAGCCAACTTGTTAGTGGAAGGCCGCAGAGGCCGACGGTGCAACACGTCATTACGAACAATAATGCCGCAAGCGACCATGTTCCGGTTCCTCCCAGGAACTACTACTTGTTCATAGATTTGATCGGCCAAGAACCGTCAACCCATATTATAACTTTGATTAATGCCCTTCGTGATAGTTTGGCATTCTTCTTCATTTTCCTAAGTAGCAAAGGCTGTTTGGGGGTGAAGGCTGCTACTACCTCACGTCGAGTCTCAACATCCATTGCCTAAGAACGGCAAGGGCTTAAAGTTGGAGAAACTGTGCCTATATACTGAATCGATTGAGAATCCGCCGATAGTCCAGAAGAGTCTCCAATTTGAAGATACTGGTGCTGGCTGTGAGCCGCTTTTTTACCCTGACGACGGACTTCATCTAATGGTAGAAAGCTTTTGAGGCAGGCTGCTGACGTCAATGGGTTCCTGACAACGCAACGCAACGCAACGCAACGGGGCCCCCAAACGGGCTCGGAATCCTCCCGACTACACGCCTTCAACCCAACAAGTCACAAGCACCGCGATCGGGAACAGAAACCAACGGAAATAGGCAGGCTTCGAAAATGGAAAATATGATCCATGGGGGTCAGAAAGACTAAGACGAGGCTTTAAAAAAAACACAAAAGAAAGAGAAGACAAAGAAGACGCTGGTGTACTTTCAGTTTGACCCGGCTCTTCTTATCTCCTTGGTAATGCTGCCCGAGCCGTGGGTGGGTTCTTTGCGTCAAAGCGCTGTTTGTTTACATTGCAGTGCCCGGCCTTTGTGAGTCGATCAATAGCATTTACGATACCGTAATGCTTGATTAAACACATGCCCATGCGCGCTCCAGTGGGCTGGAGGAAGTGGGTATAAGTGGTTTTAACCTATAAGAACCAGAACCTGCTTCTAAATACGATGAACCGCCCCCACTGCTATCCGCGCTATCGACCAGGAAAATGAAGCTAGGAGGCTTTGCACCGGGAACAACCTGGTGCGCCATGCCAACTCATGCCGGTGACCCGGGATGAAAGGAAAGCCACTCCCGCGCCCTCGGCTCGTCTCCAAGTCTTCGCCTTTAACAAGTGTCTTGGCTCTCGTCAATTGACTTACTCGTCCTTCATTCAATCACAGCCTCCTGCAGTCACTCGTTTTTCTTGGCCTACTCCGATCAAAAGCCGTACATTCTTTCACTTTACCAATCGTTATAATTCCTAATCATTCCTCAACTCTCCATGCCTTCTCCGAAGTCCATTCTCCGAGCCGCCGTCGTGGCCGGCGTTGCCTCCGCTGCCTCCGTTGAGCTGCAACCCCGCCAGATGGTGACCGAGACCTGCGCTGAGGTGCACATGTTCTTGTCCAGGGGCAATAACGAACCTTATCCCGGCCGCCAGGGCGCTCTTGTCACCGCAGTCTGCAAGGGCCTCGAGTCTTGCGACTACGAGGACATCCAGATGCAAAACGCGCTCTCCGACGAGTACTGCGGCGCTGTCAGCGAGGGTACCGCCAACGGTGTCAACCAGATTATCGCCTACAACAAGCGCTGCCCCAACTCTAAGCTGGTTGTAACTGGCTTCTCTCAGGGTGCCCACGTCGTGGGTGACATCTTCGGTGGTGGTGGCGGCTCTTTCTTCCAGGGCTGCCAAACCAAGGCTACGCCTAACCTGCCCTTTAATACTCCCGCCGGACAAGCTGTTGCTGCCATCGTCACCTTTGGCGATGTCCGCCACGCCGCCAACCAGCCATACAACTATCTGGGTGGTGCTACCCACTGGGGTCTCTTCCCTCGCAACAGCCAGCAGCTCGCCAACGCGGCTACATTCGCTGGTGTTTGGAGGGACTACTGCAACGCTGGTGACCCAATCTGCGCTGGCGGCGATGTTACTGAGGAGCACCTGAACTACTTCCAGGTTTACACTCCCGAGGTCGCCGAGTACATCCACCAGAAGCTCGCTGCGGCCAGTGCCGGTTCCAACACTCATGTCCCAGTTGCTCCCACCAAATCCGCCGCCAGCGTCGTCACCACTGCTGCTCCCTTTCCCAGCGCTCCCCACGGTGGCAACGCAACTGCTCCTAGCCAGACCGTCATTACCGTCACCGATACTGCCGGCGCCACCGTCACCGTCGTGACCACCGTCTGCCCAGCCACCTTCTCCTACGTTAGCAACCCCACAGCCGAGACCAAGCCTCCTCATCTTTCCGTAACTCAGAAGTACCCTCTGCCTGAGGCTTCTGTGCCCACGACCATCAACCTGTCGTCTATTCCTGTCACTGCTACCGGCACTATCCCTGCTGCCAACGCAACTATTCCCCAGCCCACTGCTACCCACTCCGTACCTGTGACTGGCGGCACTGGTTCTAACCTGGTGAAGATGGGGGGTGTCTTGGGAATGGCAATTGCAGCTGCCGCCGCTCTTTTCTAATCGTCTATGTATGCGTACAAATTAACAAAGATTAATGATTAATTTAATGAAACTTCTAACTTTTCATAAGCCTAAGTTAGAAGACTGATTTACACACCCCCCTGTTATGGGATCAGTCGTCAAACTCAATCGCACCATCCTGCCGAATAAACTCAGCTCCTTTACGACCATATAATTACTAGACAATGCAAGCTTGAACGCCTTGATAGCTTTCCCACAATTCAAGGACATCTCGATGCTGACAAACCGAAAATAAAAAGCCCCCTATCCACAATATGGCTCCACCACAGCATGAATCGGCCCCGCAACTGTAATTACAAGAGGAAGAATACGAGCTGCTGCGCAAAACGGTGAGAAGGTATCGTGTGAACCATTGCACCACTGCAATGCGTGGCGGCACTGAGAGCCTTTCTCAACCTCCATCTAGAGCTTGACTGACTTCATAGGAGACCGAATGCTTTTTGATTTAGTCAGTTCTAGGCTTTCTTCTAAACATATTTCACATTTCTAGATTTGCTTCCATTCTACACCTTGTGTCATAACCGCACACTCTCTCCGCTCCCAGAGTTTCCATTATCGATACACTAAGCTGACCTAAGTGCCTCTTTATTTGAGCCTTCCACAGAAGAAGCCTACTTCAGTCACCCATGTCTCAATTTATATCTTATTATGGAGATATTAATTAAGATAGCTCATATTCGAGAACTTGACATAGGGATATAATTATGCTAAAAGGATTGAATATAGAAATATAGAATCTAGAGCGTAGATTTAGTAGTTAACTAAAGAATAAAAGTAGTAATATTCAATATACTATATACCCTAGTATTTAAAATACTTAAGCTACATATTTAAACATAGGGATTTCATAGCTTATCACAATATTTTTATTACATCAAGACCTATCCTAATGTGGCAGTGATATCACAATAGGCAGTTGAGTTTCTGCTTGACCAGGTGGCTCAAGCAACTCAAGTCCTTAGGTGCACATCTTGTCCGTTGCTGATATCTTCATTATTGACTTCATTACCGAATCTGAGACTCTGAAATAGAGCTTCTAGAATATGGGACATTATAATAAATATCTCAATTAGGTAACCTTCGTTCAATTAACATCTATCCCCTATCTCCTTAGTCTAAGCTCCTAGGGATTTTATTTTTTTAATCTTAACCTACTTAATATTATTTCAATTCACCCTCCACTAATCTCTCCCGCTCTAAGATATTTATTAACAAGGGTTTGCAATTTCATTTCACGATGTGATTGTTAATACTCGAGGAAGCCACGACGGTGCGCGCCATGCAGCAGGCCGACAAGCCGGCATTGTTCCCGTTTCTGTCCTCCAAAGAAGTTCTGACTGAAAGTGGGTACGATTGGCCCAGTGCCCGGCGTGATAAGGCCCAAGGTATGGTTGGAGCGCCCGAGCGAGCCCAGACACTGCCATCAGCTTGTCTGAGAGCACTGTGAGATGACGAGTCGTGTATCGCTCGACAATATGCTCCCATACTTGTGCTGCTTTATCAAAATCTACTCCGTTCCAGCCGGCCGACTCCGCTACTCTCGAGCCGCCTCGGTATGTTGCTCATCCCAAAAGGTTTTTCGCCCTCTCAATAGATAACGGTTTTCTCGCTCTTCGCCGTCAATGGGGAACGGTATGCACCGACCAAAAGGCGTAACACCATCAACCACGAATTGCTCCAGTTCATGCTGATTTCGAGGCCGTAGAAGCGCTGATCTGTCGTTATCGGGATCCATGGCGCACAGATTGCAGCTGCTGTTTGAGTACACGTCACGCATCAGGGTACTCTCGTGTTGCCAATCCTCCGCCGAATCTTGTACGATACATATCAAGTCCCTTAGAGTTTTGGTGGCTATCATGGCATCCCGGATCGTCTTAGGGAGGCTTAGGTACAGGATACCTTGGCGCCAGGCTGCCTCATTTGGCATACAGTAATGGCTGAGTGTCATATATGGCTCCACATTGGGCACCCATTTGTACACTCTTCCTTGGTAGATACAAGGCGGGGGCAAAGTGTAGAATCCTCGCGAAGTCCAAGATCAATGAGGCGGGTTGGTACCCAGGCGGACACATGTCTAACCATTGCACAGTTCTCAAGGCTCATCAGTCGCTGTGCATAGGATTCGTCCGGGATAATTCGGGTTGGCTTGCATTGGCCGTGTTTCGCCATGCAGTTTCTGATCCAGTGGCGAGCAGCTGCCAAACATCTGGACTATTGAGATGCGCACTGAGCGAGACTGTGCCAAATTGCCTAGCTACGAAACCTGTGATGACAGGATGGTAACATCAAGCTGATCGGAATAGGCTCAGAAATTGACGCAACGGCTGTTGAAGACAGCGCCAGTCTAAAACGCACATCCGTATCCGATGGCAGTCCCCGAAAGGAACGTCCTGTCTTTCCATTGATTGGAACGGAGACGCAAAGTGATTTGATCAGATGAGTGCTTTCTCGAGTCGGTTCGCAGAAGGCGGAGAACATGAGCACAACGCTGGCATTCTCTATTGTCGAATCCCGCAACGTCTCGCGTTTCAACGTTGATTTGCCAATATTCTTGCGTTCGGGATTGATTCTCGTTAAAAATTGACCAAATCTTACCGAACATGTCTTCGCACCGGCCACAAAGCCGGGGCAAAGGGTTCCGTACAGGGCGTTGTATTTGATCTTCGCCCATGGTGGGTGGATGTTTGCGTTATTTTGAGAACTCAGTACGTTCTACTCACCTTTCGACTTGTATTTATGGGGTCCTTGCGGCAGGTGCGGTAGAAATCATGGCTTACTTGCTGCTACACTGGATAGGGGCGAGAGTATTTGAGGGCTGAAAGGCATCCACCCGAAACCAATAGGTGATAGGCAATTAGCGACTGTCTTTGGACAGTAAGAGTAAGTGAAAGGATGCAGGATGCATATAAATACACTTGCAATACTCAAAATCTTACCAGGCAGCATCATCAGGCATGCTTGCTCAGTGAGTACGCTTGGACAATGATGAATGACCTAGAGCCTGATCGTGGGAGCGTCTTGTTCTTGTTGGCCATGTTGGCTCGGATGAAGCCAACAACAAGTGGCAAGTTAGCCTAATGAATAGCTTGATAATTGTAATAAATATTCTCCGATCTTATTCTCTAATGTCGCATTAGTACATAGGTCATCTTGTTAACTGTCCGGTCGCTAAAGATGTTATCGACTGGCAGATAAATTACTTTGGACATCATATTCTCCGCGTTCGAAAGTCTGGTGCACTTTTCCTCATCCAGAGCAGGATTCGGCCTTGCTACCACAGTAAGACTAGCATCTCCAGCCGCCGCGTCAAAACCGGCCTCCAGGAGTTTATCCAGCACCAGCCTTGGATTCTCCACTCGTATTGGACAAATCCAGTAAGGACAACACGAGCCTTTCTGAGCAGCTACTTCTTGGTAACCAATGGGTTGAAGATGGGACGGAAGCCTGTCAACAAGGTCTTCTATTCTTGCTCTGCGCTGCTGCAAACAAGTACGGTCAAATGACACGATTCGATTATGCAACAACTCAAGCAAAGCAACTGATGGCCTGAACCGTATCTGCTGCCGAAGATCAACATTTGCTGCCAGACTGTGGCTGGCTTTGGTAATGGCTTCGTGATGGTCTCTGCCGCCGCGCCGAAGAATCCAAATCAGCGTGCCATAGCAGTAGCGACTTTCTGTAATGCCTTTGAAAGCCGCATACTTGACAACCTTCTTTCGAAAAGTGTTTTGCGTCTGCAGGGGATAACCCGCCTGCAAAGACTTCATCTTCCCTAGGATGTCTGGTTCGCGGACAGTTGCAATGCCGCCTGCGAGTGAGGTGCACGTTTTGATGGGTCCAAAACTGAAGAGGGAGACGGCAGCCTCGGGACTTCCCGTGAATTCGAGGCCACAGAAGGCTTGGGCGCAGTCCTCTATGAGCAGCAAGTTGTGTCTGTCTGCCGACTTCGCAATTGCCTTGAGGCAATGGCGGTGTCCAAACAATTGTGCAATCAGAATCGCCTTAGTTCGAGGCGTGACGAGATCCTCAACATGGCTGGCTAAGACGCTCGAATCTTTCTCTTCGAGATCAACTGGTACTGGAATAAGGCCATGCAGTTCGATGATGGCGATCATGTGTGGAATAGTGACCGCCGACACAATGACCTCGCTTCCCGTGGGCAGAGCACATGCTTGCAGTAAAAGATCAAATGCCGACCGGACAGATAGGGTTACCAGTGTGCGCGAAGGTGCCCAAACCTGTTCCAGACGCCGCACGGCGGCTTGTTCCAATCTAGGACTGGCGGAGCGTATGGAGTAGCACCCGGCCCGGGCGAAGTCATTCCATCCAATGTCGAAGAGCTTACGTGCATAAATCGGCCGTGGAAGGGTTATCATTGCGAACAATGCTTGCTATACAATTGGGGTAGGATGAGATGTATGGTCGCTGACATGCGAGAGGACATCAGCATTCAATCTGGCTAGCCAACCGTGTTTGGCTTATCTCACATTTTTAACAGTCTAAACAATGACCGATTGCTCATTTCCAAGTTCGCTCCAATCGCAAGACAGAGGTGCTTATGCGCTCAGCCTCAGGAGAAGCCATCCAAAACAACTCGTGTCTGCCAGGTTAATTAATTATTGCCGTCGTGTTATCACAAGGACTATTGATGACAACTCCTCCTTTAGGCAATCGGCCCTCAACGGCTGAATGCAGGCTGACCGTTAGTCAGGGGTCCCGCAAGTACTGTACATCGGCATCCCTGACGACCATGGCTCTACAGGGTTCACCTGGGACAGCGAAGAGATCTTGCTCAGGAGCTATACAGTTCAACTCTGAAAGCTTCACAAGTAAAAGTAAAAGTTCATTTGCAAGCGCGAGTAAATGAGAATGGCGAAATCTATCGCAACCCAGTCCAGCCGCACTTCCAACCGGCCCGATGCCAGCACCAACACCAGAATCGTCCCAAAGGCCCTTGCCTATGACAGCAGCAAGGAGAACCCGCATACTTGGGGCTTCTTTGACACGCAATATGTGTTAGGCAAAGACGGAAAACTTGAGATCACGGGCAAGCGATATACTACAAGCGGTCAGATATTGCCTTTCGTCTTGCCGTGGTTTGAGAATCATATGAGCATCAAATTTCCGAAAGAGCAACGAATGCCAACAAGGGCAACTCCAGCGGACTTACCCGCGGTCGTCTATAATGAAGCCTTTTTGGACATCATAAGAACCGCTTTGAATGAAGATCAGATTGTGTTCGACCCTTTGGAGAGACTCCGGTGCAGCCACGGCCACTCCCTACAGGACATGTGCGAGGTCAACTACGGCAGCTCCATCGGTCGCATTCCTGATGTTGTCCTAAATCCAGACTCTGCTGAACAGGTGCAAGCCATCGTTCAGGCTGCGCGGAAATCCAACGTCTGCCTCCTACCCTTTGGCGGCGGCACCAACGTTAGCCGGGCGCTCGCATGCCTGCCCAATGAGCAGCGCACCATCGCAGCTGTGAGCACACGCCGCTTGAATCGAGTCTTGTGGATTGACAGAACGAATCAGCAAGCTTGCATTGAGGCTGGCGCCGTAGGCAGACATATTGTTGCGGCGCTGGCAGAGCATGGCTTGACGCTTGGACATGAGCCAGACAGCATCGAGTTTTCCACGCTGGGTGGATGGATTGCTACCAAAGCGAGCGGCATGAAGAAGAACAAGTACGGAAACATTGAGGACATTGTGCTAGATTTGCAGATGGTCACCCTGGATGGCGTTTTTGCGCGTGCCGTGGATGCTACGCCGCCTCGCGAGAGTGTCGGTACGGATATGAGAGCTTCCGTGTTTGGCTCCGAGGGATCGATGGGCATCGTCACTTCCGCTATTGTCAAGGTCTTTCCGCTGCCCAAGGTGCAGCAATATGGCTCAATTCTCTTCCCCTCGTTTGACACCGGCTATGCCTTCATCAACGACCTCGCCCGTAGCGGCGACGCGCTCCCTGCCAGCGTCAGGCTCGTGGACAATACGCAATTCCAGTTCAGCATGGCGTTGAAGCCGCCTTCGGTAGGGCTCAGGGCCTTTAAAAGCCGCCTCGAGAAAGCCTACGTCACGAAAATCCGCGGCTTTGACCCCCACGACATGGTCGCCTGCACGCTCGTCTTCGAGGGCACTGCCAGCCAAGTGCGCGCGCAGCAAAAGGTGGTTCAGAAACACATGAGTCGGCATAGGGGTATGAATGCGGGAGGTGCCAATGGCCAGCGAGGCTACGAGATGACCTTTGCCATCGCGTACATCCGTGACTTTGCCATGACGCTAGGCGTGCTCGCCGAATCCTTTGAGACGTCGTGTACGTGGAGCGCAGCGCCAGAGCTGATTCGTCGCGTCAAGCAGCGATGCCGGGATGAGCACGCTGTCCGGAACCTGCCCGGCACGCCGTTTATCAGTTCCAGAATTAGCCAAGTCTACCACACAGGCGTCTGCATCTATTTCTACCTCGCCATCTTTGCGGGCCACCGAGATATCAAGGATGTAGCACGGATCTACTCCTCCTTGGAAGAAGCAGCCCGCGACGAGATCCTCCTTTGCGGGGGCTCCCTCTCTCACCACCATGGCATCGGCACTCTGCGGCATGAATTCTTGCCAAGAGTCCTCTCCCCAGCCGTGCAGGCTTATCACGACCGGATCAAAGGCTCCCAGGACCCTGACAGCATCTTTCCAGGCGGCCTCGCCGGCGCTGCTCCAGCTGAAGGATTGCATTAAGCCCTACAGACAGGGAGTCAGGTATCAGTAAGCGCGGACCATAGCGGTGAGCCTAGCACATGGCGACAAGGGTGCATGTACTGTACATTCGTTTTAGACAGGGAGGGTGGCTCGTTCTAGAATTGCTTAGATAGTAATACGAGATGACTACTCAATCTCGTTCCTTGCCAAACATGGGAATATCGACCAGAACGGTAGTTAGCTCAAAATGATGACTGCAGGTTTTAATATGAAGATGGACTGGATCAGCAACGGACATGTATTTGTGGGCTACTCTTTCAGTGTTTTCTCTTTAAGCAAACCCTTTGTTTCTTTCCTATAGTTTTATTCCAAGGAGTTTTGGTGCCCTAGATCATCGTTATTCCCATTGATGATGACAAAGGCTACTATACTAGTCACAGGTGTGACTGGGTTCTTGGGCAAGGTTGTTCTCGAAGAGCTATTTCGTTGCCGGGAGGAATACCCTTTCTCAAAGATCGTCGTACTCATACGTCCACAAGAGAAGCTTACTGCAGAAGAGAGATTCTATACCAACGTAGCATCCTCACTATGCTTCTCAAGGTTACCCGAGGACTGGACATCTTTCCTGGAGGTTGTTTCTGCCGACTTAAGCAGTGAAAGGTGCGGTATCGAGGCGGCGAACTACGATCAAATATGCCAGCAGACCACTCACATTATTCACTGCGCTGGATCTGTTGCTTTCTCGCCCGCGGCGGCCTATGAAACAATTTCGGACAATATCACTAGCACAATAAATATCATACGGCTCGCCCAGTCGTGTCTCAACTTGCAGCGGCTGGTTCATACATCGACGGCATACAGCACGCCATACTCTGAACACCCCATTGAGGAAACAATTTCATCTCATGAGTCTGTTGATTCATTGTGTGCTTTGCTGAAACAAGGCAAAACTCCGGTCAAGGACTTGCTAGCAAGCACAGGACATCCTAATCTTTACACGCTGGCGAAATTCCTTGCAGAGCATCTTCTTGTAAGGGACATGGGGACACTTCCCGTGACAATTGTGCGCCCGAGCGTCATCTCTGCGAGCTGGAAATATCCCTTCCCAGGCTGGATCGACAGCTTCGCTGCACTAGCTGGGCTTGTAGCAAGCTTTGGGACGGGCTATCTACAGGTCTTGAATGCGAATCCCGATACCGTGCTGGATGCGGTGCCGGTGGACATTGTGTCAAGCCGACTCATTCAAGAAGCCCTGGTACCGCCATCGCCAGATCACAAGGGGGCTCGAGTTGTCCACGTTGTATCTGGCATAAACCAAGGAATCAGGATCTCGCACGCATGTTCTGCTGTAGTCGACTATTTTACGCGCCATCCCATACTTCATAAACCAAAGATACGGCACATTGGCAACAAGGGAACGTTGCACTACAAATTCCACAATGCTGTCCACCATCAGTTGCCAAGAGCGTTCGCAAGAGTCTATGCCAAGTTTAGGGGAGATTCCCTCCAACTACGACGAGTAGAAAAGGTGAAAGCCATGGAGACGACGGCGAATACATTATTCGAGTATTTCACACAGCACACATACGATTTTCGGTCTGCGACGCCCTGTCTGGGACGGGATTTTGACGCAGCTGCGTACCTGCGGATCGTTTGCCAGGGAGTGCGTGTCTACCTGCTTCAAGGGGACGCCACGAAAGCCATCTTCGCTGGCAGACAAGCCCGCGGTATGTCTGGCGATTTCAAATGGGCAAGGAGACAGCTAGGCGCCAAGGTGGTGACCGGGGTGGCGGCCAAGGCCATCAAACAAACCATGACTAGAATTTTTGACAAAGCGACGTTCAACGAACATTCTTTCCTCGGAGCTATTGAATCTATGAGCAACAAAGGAAAGACCATTGTCATTGTGCCCACGCACCGGAGCTACCTCGACTCGGTTGTTTGCTCATATCTATTCTTCACCAGGCCGGAGCTCCAGATTCGACTACCCAGGATCCTGGCAAGCCAGGAATTCTCCAAGATCCCCGTTGTGGGCTGGTTGTGTCGCCAATTCAAGACAGTCTTTGTGGTGAGAGGACGGGGTGAACCCGATGGACAGCTCGATGCCCAACTCAAAGAACTGGTGCAGGGCTGCGACAATCTACTCTTTTTTGTGGAGGGGCAACGTAGTAGGACTGGCGAAGTCTTGCCTGGTAAACGAGGAGTACTGCGAAGCCTTCAGGCGACGGGTACGGAGCTAGTCGTGCTGCCTGTCATAATTACATATGATAGAATCCCAGAAGCCTCTGCCTTTGCAAAGGAGATGGATGGGGGGTTGAAACAGCTCCCCACGTTCAAGGGACTGACGAGATGGGCATTTGATGTCTTGCGTGGCAACGTCAGTCTAGGGAACTTACATGTCAACTGTGGGCCTCCATTGCTTTTAAAGCCCGATACCGATGTCCATGCTTTTGCGGAAAAGCTTACTGTAGCTCTATCTGCTGAAGCAACAGCTAAGAGCTAGCGCACTCATTAAAAAGGAGTGTTGCTCTCTATCAGTTGATCTCTGAGCAAATCCAGCTTCCCACCAGGCCATGAATGCACCCGAGGCCCAGCCAAATGTCGGAAAGAGACTGTATGCTATATGTTACCACAATATGTGAACTGAGCTCCTCTCAATTGCCCTGCTACCGGTAGTATAGAATTAAAAGCCTACTTGAATAGGGGGCACTTCTGTATATATGAACTTCTTAGGAGTTACTTCCCTCAATCAGGTGAGACAGATGTTTTTGAATGCCGGCCTCGAAGCTGTCCAGGCCCACGGATGGATCTGCCCAACAGCCACGCGTTCTCCGACCTTAACATCCTCCGGCCATTTAATAAGAAGAACATTATAAATACAACCAACTACAGTATATGCCGTTCCATCGAAAAGCGGCGGGTTGTGGAGCCAGATTTCCCTCCCGCTAATAGACACTGAGGAGATGATAACAAGACATAATTGCTCAATATCTTCGGTATGAATCGTAATCTTATCCTGACCGTACAATGCACCGCACTGGGCTCCATTGGCATCAAATAGTGGGATGTGCGATATTGCCGAGTTTCCTATCTTTCGTACTTGTTTAGTGAGACAGGCCTTAGAGGTGACTCCCAATAGGATAGTTTGCGTCTCAAACAGCAAGGTGTCTGATGGCGGGTGCTTTTGTGCTTCCGGTAGCAAAAGATGTGATGTTGGCGTGGACTCTAAAATCTCCAGGAAGCCAGTTGGAATTGATACATAGCGCGAGATTGTGATTAGTGGTACTGCAAAAGAAAATGCATCGCCAGGAATTGCCTGAGTGCGGGTGCCACAGATAAGGGATGATCGAGACACAAAATCAGTTCCATTAGCTCCTTTAACCCAGAACTCGGATATAAATGAATCAATGGCACGAAAACTCCAAAATTGGCCTGATACAGTCGTGCACATACGTTCTTGGTCATATAACACGTTGCCAATCCAACCTGTCCATGACCAACTTGGAGCTATCCATTCCTGTCTCCCATGCATCGAAATAGCTGTTGTTCTTCTGCGAGCGCTGCGAGAAGGAATCCAGAGCAGGGCAAGATCAAATATCTTTCCAGGTAGAGAACAGTAGAAATGCCACATCCACAATCGTTTCATCTGGGCCTCGACTCCCAGGAAAGCAAGACAAATATCACCAGGATGGCTAAGGTTTGTTGCACGGAGACTGTACAACCCTACCAGCTCAATATATGAGCCAATACATCGAGTGATTCGTTGGTGATACGTCTCCATCTGCATAGGCAGATCGAGGGGATTGTAGACCTTGGAGCGTGTTTGTGGCCGGAAGTCTTTAGAGAATGGGCGTACAGAGCTAGCACACCCATGTGCTCTCCGACAAACAAAGTCAAGTTGCTGCTCCGAGAAGAATAGACACCTTTTCGAGAGCAGCCGTTCTTGGAAAGTCCATCCACGGGTTTCGTACCGTGATTCCCAGAGCAGACGATCAAGTCCTCGAGATTTGCATGATAGCTTAAAATTGTCAATGGCCTCAACGCCATCGATTTCGTTTCTAGGACTTATCCCTTGAAGACCAGCATTCGCATCGTTTCCGCTGAGGGCGATGATGGTTAAAACAGCCTGGACATTTTACTGATCTGGTTGTGTTTGTTGACCTCGTCATCTTGGATGATGCACAAGGAATCCACTCATAGATACTTTTCCCCGAGCATCTTGGCTGCATATATAGCATCGCTAATTGTCTTACGTAACTGATGCCGAATGTTGTGCAAGGAATCTTCAATCGTCAACGATGTGAAGGTATCTTTTCTAGCGACAAGCATCGGCACAGCGCCCCAAATATAACGGAGCGCGATATATCGGTCACTTGAAGAGCCACGGACAAGTCTTTGTTTCTCCACATCTACCAGAATGAGAGGTATATCCACCGTGTACGAAGTGATGCAAGAGTCTGTGTGATTCTTTTCACAGTTGCTCAGCCAAGAACGAGACGCTTCAAGATCGGCTTGACCTTCGCTTGTCTGCGTTTCAGCTGTTTTCGTCGACTCCTTCGGGGTGGTCAGGAAGTGGATTACACCGGTGTCGAGGGATTCTGCCGTGACATGAATGGAATACTGTGTCTCAAAACCATGAATCCTTGGATGCAGGTAGCAACGGACGTGGCTGTGCTTTTGCGCAAAAGTTTTGGCGAGCTCTTTTGTAACCGTAAATACCGAAGATGGAAACAGAGATCCAATGATTAAATCTACAAAGAGAACAATCTCGCCTCTGAATGATGGCCTCGACCGTCCCCATGTCAATGCGCGGCCCCGTAAGAGGACAGACAGTAGCGGATGGCCAGTCCTCAATTTCCAGGCTTTCACAGATCTCGCAGAGGTTGCTGGTCGCATTCGTGGGGTTATCTGGCCGTACCTGGCACATAATTGACGTCTCTACCGACTGAGCCGATACCATTGTATTAGCGACAGCACTCTTGCACTCTCAGCACTGGGAATCAGATATGTTGTGAAGCAGTTGTGGATTTCGTCGATTTGTTACAGGAGATCTCCAAGGACAGAGTACCATTACTCTCCACGTAAATAGCAAGGCGAAGACTACATATAAATGATTCGCATGTAAATGCAGCTACGTGGCGCTCTCCAACTGGTTGTCTTATTCGGAAATATACAATATTGCTATTTAGCTTACCAATTCTCAGTGGGCTGGGGCTCAACCGCGTACACGCCGCCAGCGAAGAGGGCCGCCTGGAGCAGAAGCTGTGAGAGTTTCGCTATTGTTGCCAAATTTGAGCGCGCCAGGGGATGCGTTCAGGGCTCACCAGAGACAAAGATGTGTTCCCGGCATAGAGCGCAGCCAACGTCTCTTTCAATAGCCTATACTCACCACTTACGCGGCAGCCCGACAGCACCTTGGTACAAGCAGAATATGCGGCACGAGAGCGTCCTGTAACAGTGTCAGCTTGCATGGGATCCCAGCATTTCTACACTGAGTATTTGGTTCAAACAGTGGACAGCATGTAGATTATAAGTGCTATGCACCTTTAAGTTTCTAAGGACTCACGTAGAACAGCGTTTACTCATGCGTATTGCCGATCAAAGGGCCCTCTATCACCTGAATCGGATCCCCAACTCAGTGAACGCAGTACCAACCATAAGTGGAGAGGCGCAGGGTCGATACCACGAAAAGATGCATGCCTTTGGACTGTGCCCTCCTTGAACGACGTTGCGTTAAAACCTTCGCGCAACAGAATGCCAGAGCGAGCAGCTACCATCGAGAAGCCTACAGTGGGCCTCCATGGCATGCTGATATGCATTTCTACACTTTGAACCCACAACCGAGGCTTGAAAACCCCATCCTAAACCAAGTGAGGGGGGGATAGGGGGGGGGAAAGGGCCATTCCAAGCGCTGGTCATGACCCAGTATTGTTGATTGCGTTGGTTAGAGTTCTCAGTTGTACGCTGTAGTCGCTGAAGAACTCAGCTAGGTGTCTTTGTCAAGTTATTAGTCTGGACGATTATTCAACAACCGTCTCCAAGTGCTGAAACGGCAGCCTTATTCTGCTCACTGAGATCTCTTGTTAGAACAGACATCAGTGGAAAGGCCATCGCGGCTTGCTACTGGAGCAAGGCGCAGAGCTGAAACGAAAGCCTGGAGTGCTGCAATTTCGTTGCTTTTGGTCGAGAGGAGTATTCTATGCCACATATCGCTCTCGCAACGGCTAGCAAACGCTTGCCGTGACCAGGCGTCACAACCGCGTTGCGCAACCAACATCGCAAGTAAAGTCGCTACCTACCCTGTGCCCTCAACGCAACATCATATTCCCATTTGTGCTGAAAGTATTTGAGCTGAACAGATTTTGGCGACCTTTGGCTAAAGCCACGGTAAGATCCAACTCTCCCCTATTGGGTTTCACTGTTTCCCATTCATCTCGTCGTGGAATTTGTTGAGCAAGGGGGTAGAGAGAGATGGTGATGTGTCAACGATGTTCTCTTCAACTGGAGAAGATGGTCAGATGTCATGAGATCCTAACTTATTATCGGTGATTGATAGTGCTTTGTTCAAGATGTGACATTCTTGTTCCTAGCTTCCTTTCCTTTTTGGCGGCAGCAAACTTCCTTGCACTCATCCTTGCTATTAGCCAAAGTATCTCCATAGAATTCTGAAAAGTGAGCTATATTGAGGTTTCGAGTGAGCCTGTAGAGAAATGAGTGTTAGTAAAGTCTGAGAACGATCGAGGGTGATCGTGTCGGACTGGGCTTTTGACCGTGGGTACAAGCAATGCCAGTCTACACAAGATAATTCATACGCTTGCTCCATAATGGAATGGGCTTGGATTCTCACTGTACTTGGGCCTTGGACAAACGCCTAATTTGTCACAACAATGTTCTTACGATTAGTGAAAGGGCTCTTGCACTTTGCCATTGTATCTTTCATTCTCATCATCAATAATGGTACATTACAGGAATATATCATGTTCATCTTGCGCTTTTCGTAAAGGAAAAAGAAATGCATCATCACGCGGCTTTACACAGACGACCGTCGTTGCGCTGAGCCCACCCCTCACTTCCCACGCCTGTTCGCACGTACAAGAGCTGCTTAGGATCGTACTTCTTCTTGATTTGGAGAAGCTTTGGGTAGTTGACACCGTAGAAGGTCTCCTGGAAATCCGGTTGTTGGAAGTCAGCCTCATTCATGTAGGCGCCGGCCCCGGGAGTGGCAGCCTCGATGATCGGCTGGATCTCGTTGGTGATGCGGTTTTGCGCGGAGACCATATCCGCAAAGGGAACGTCAAAGCTCCAAGGTAGCGTCAAGGATACCTGCACAATGGAGCTGCGCCACTGGGGAAGCACCGCATTGGCATTCTTTGTGCCGAATCGCGAGACATCGGTACCGACACCGATATAGGTGACGCCGAGTTTAGCTAACTGGCGAGCGGTCTGGCCGAAAGAAGAGAGGGCTTTTCGAGGCATCAATCGTCCTCCAAAAACCGAATCGCCGACTTGGATATTGCCGGCAGGCAGAGGGCCCCAGTAATGGTTATAGTGCTCGTAGTAGCTGCCATACTCAGTATAGGTGGGCTCAACGGTGATACCCAGATCGGCTACAGCGTCGATGAAAGGCTTCAGGATGGCCTCGAGCTCGGCTTGCGTCTTGTTGTACGCGGTCACGGCTGGGCTCTGGATGAAACCCGCACCAAAGAAATAGATGATCATGATGCCAGAGTCCACGATGTCTGGAAGGGCAGCATGGAAAGCATCAATCACGTCGTAGATCACCTCCGGGTTGTTCTCAGGAGGCGCGATGGCGAATCGGGCGCCGCTGACCTTGGCTTCTGGATGCGCCCGGACGGTCATGGAATAGACGATGCCGTAGTTGCCGCCCCCTCCTCCACTCAGAGCCCAATACAGGTCGGCATTCTTGTCGCGTGATGCAGTAAGAACCTTTCCAGCCGCAGTTACCACCTCGAATGACAAGGTGTTATCGGCGGCGAGACCGTAGACGGTGGAGAGGGCAGAGTGACCGCCACCTTGAGTGTAGCCGCCAGCAAGTCCAACGGACGGACACTCGCCAGTGACAACCACTAATCCCTTCTCTCGAGCGGCAGCGAGGCCCTCGAACCCTTGAATGCCGGCTCCAAATTTGATGGCCTTGCCGGTGTAGTGCCTATCCTTCCAGGTGAGAACCTGGGAGCTCTTGAGGTGGTGCGTCCAGATGGCAAGGGCGCCGGCTCCGGTGGAACGACCATTGTAATCGTGGCCAGTATTGCGAACAACTATACGAATGTTGTGCTTGTTTGCGAATTGCAGGGCAGCAGCGATGTGCTCAGGTGTGGCGACATCTACAGCATACCGAACATAGTTGCCGAGAGTGCAGGGCCGCTCTCTCGCCTCGAAAGGATCACAGCTCTCGTTAGCGAACAGCGGCGCCATCACTGAGGAAGAAGACTCCATGCTAGAGCGGGCTGTTAGCGATTGGCGCTCCAAACGAAGTGTGGTTCACAGGAACATACTGCACGGAAGAGAATCGCCACTCGTCCTGGAGTTCGGCGCATCGCTCGGCATTGTAGTTGGGGTCGTGACAGGGTGATCCCAATGGAACCGTAGCGACTAGGCGACCGCCAACTGTCGCATTGAGCTTCGCCCAGTCGCCTTGTTTGGGCCAGCACTTGTCGCCGGGGAAGCATCGGCAGGCGGCATCGTTGGCTTCCTCTCGAAGTGCGAGAGAACTGGGCCGAGAGGAGGCGATCCCAAAGGTTGCCGCTAGAAGCAGCGCAACGCTGGAGAGTCTTGACAGCATCTTGTACAGGCCGAACAGATGATGAGACGACGCGAAAACAACGCCCTTGGTCCTGTAGTAAAGAAGATGTTTGCGACAATCTGAAAATGCGCGCCGAGGCCGGTGGCTAAATAAAGGCCTCCCTCTCCCTTGGTAACGCCACCACGTGGTTGGCTGCTGCAGCTGCAGGATGAATGTCCGAATAGTGGGATGGAGCTTGCAACAACCAACGCGATAGCATTGAGCTGACCAACGGTGGCCAATAGCCCGCGGGGCCAGTGGTCCGCCAAGAGCCCACTATTATCATGATGCCAGGCCTTCGTGCAGGGCGATGGTGTAAGCCCTGGCAAGCTGGATATCCGGCTTTGAGCTGAGGGGCACTCGTCTCATGCCGGTAGGGAACATGCTCGAGATGACAGGGTGATGCTGCGCAGCTACAGGTCTGGGGCCTCTGCGAGCTATGGAGCCATGCTGCTTCCTTGCTATGCGAACGAAGGATCGCATGATAGATACACCGGCGATGTCATGCTGTATAGAGACGAGATCGAGAGCGAGCCGCAAATCGTTAGCACTCAATCAGCTTGGAGATAATTTTAGGAAGGGTTCGTGAGGTTCCCGGGGTATCGCGATGAACACATGCGAGGAACACCCGCGCATCTTCCCCACTTTGGTCCACTGTCTAGCCATTCTTGAGAGAGGGGTAGTGAGGCGGGAGACGCCGTTTTCTTGAGTCCGGCCATCTTATCAACTAAGGCCGAAGGTTCTTAGTTGACGGGGCTTAATGCGGCCCGCGCTGAGTACCCGAAGGAGCAAGGACCTTCGGTCGATCTCCGCTAGTCGCGGCCGGTGGTTCCTGTTACGATAGCCTGATGCCTGTCGCTCTGGGGGAAGGGATATTGCACCGATGGATCGGCACTCACTGCCCTGCCTCTGGCCCTCAAGGCCCTGTTCCCAGTGGCGCCATCCCACAGGGGCTG